>NMUG010012234.1:0-10417 GCA_002855965.1 Monotropa hypopitys
GATATTCTGTGGAATCTTTAGGCCACTTTGGCTGGTGGTCCGATATTTTGTGGGATCTTTAGGCCACTTTGGCTTGTGGTCCGGTTTTTCTGTGGGTTCTTTCGCCTTAATGGCTTTGTGGACCGATTTCTGGACATATTAATGTCATTCTGCAAGTGGATCCCTTGCCCGTCTGTGCTGTGTGCTAAGTCTGATATCCAAACATAATAAGTGAAACTCATACACAGGTGTAAAAGTTTGTAGAAACGTACGCTAGGGTTCACACGCTACCCAATACTTTTCTAGTTCCGTTTCTGTTTATGCTTAGTTACTCGTTCTGTTCTGCTTTCTGTTATATCAGCCTGTGATAGATAGTTTTCAGCTTTTAATATCTGCATCTGTTGTTTCAGTTTATTTTTATTTGACACAGTACTTCTAGTAAGCTAACGCATTCCTGCACTTTGTATATGTATGGGCATTGGTCGAAGTGCAGATTTGATTAGCTGAGCAGTCTGGTCCACTACTTCAGAGTTAGCAGGAGGAGTCTTGGGTAGCTGCGCAGTCTGTGTTTCAGTGATTTCAGTTGTTACTTCCAGATGTTTTCAGTTTTTAGCAAAGGTTGTTCTGCTTGATTAGCTAGTTGGATATTTTCATTCTGTTTTGTTGGGAGACTTGGTCAGCGTGTTTGCCGAGTTTTTGTTTTATTTTCTGGTTGTCAGCACTTTGGGACTTCTGCAGTTATTATTTAATTTATCATGCATATTCATTTAGATTCTTTGTCTCTGGTTATCTGTCTTTTCTGTTCTGTTCTCTGTTTTTAGTAACGTTGCCGGGTCCGCTGGATCATTAAATTGGTCCCTGCGGGACGGGGCGTTACATGTTTATTCTGCATTCATGTTCTTCTAAGCCCTGAGCATGAGCTTAACCATGGTCTGGGGGGGATCCTGCATGAGATTGAACAAGAACTGACCCGACCATAACCTAGCAATATAGGTATTGATTGATGATTTGTCATCTACACTCTTGACCTGCATCATCTCCTCAGTAAAGCGAGTAGTAAAATCTCTGAGGGATTCTCTTTTGCTATGCACAATTTTTATCAAGTGAGCTGATGGCTTACAATACTGCTGGCCCGCAATGAAGTCACTGACGAAGCTCTTGCTAAGATCCTTGAAATTTCTTATGGTGTCGGGTTTTAGCTTATTGAACCACATCCTAATGTTTCCCTTCAGAGTAACATGAAATGGTTGGCACATGATCTCGTCTGGTACTACTTGTAGCATCATCAGATTTTTGTAGGTCTCTAAATGGTCAAGGGGCTCTGTGGCTCCATTGAAGGTCTCAAGTGAGTGCATTTGAAATTTTCGTGGCAAGGGCATCCACATGACTTCTTGGGTGAATGGGGAATCTGTATTCTGGACCAGTTCCTCCACCATGGCTGGTGTTCTAGCTTTGATCTGGTCTTGAAGTTTATCTATTTGTGCCTGCATGGCTGCAATAACATCCTGCTCTCCCTCTGTGCGACTGTGGCATTGGTCTATCCATTCATGGTGGATTGCTCCATGACTTGCAACTGCGTTACTTATTAGGGTCTCCTCCATGTGCGCCGGCGGAGGGGGGATTTTGAGCCGCTTCTGCTTCTAATCTTTCTCTCATATGTCGGCTTTGACGTCGTTCATCCTCATGGGCTTTAACCGTTGCTTCTATCCTTTCTTGCATTTGGTAAATCATATCCACCATTACCTGTGGTGGATCCCGAGAGGTTTGTCCTTTAAATTCCATGGCCTTGTTGTTGTTGTTGTTGTTGCAAGTCTGAACCATCAAGTAGGAAACCTTTCACTGGATTTAAGAAAAATTTCTCACAGATGGCGCCAACTAATGAATCTCTTCCTGGAACAACTCGCCTCACTTGAGAAGGGATTGAAACTGTTGTCTTGTTCTCTTGGTTACTCCACCTTGTCTTGCAAAACCACGATTCAAGGAACACAAGGTGGGGGTTGTGTCCCTGAACCACCTCCGATGATCAAGTAAGTAAGTTGATCAATAAGGAAACGAAGTAATAATGCCATGACCTATCCCGTTCATAGGATGAGCACATGACTGGCCAACGAGCAAGCTCGCTAAGGCCTAAGATAAAAGTGTCAAGGAATTTTTTAACAATATAAACATGCGAAAGCGTATGAACAAAAACCAGAGCAATGTATAGATCATCTCATTAATACATAAAGGGTACAACATCAGGCTTATGAAAGGCAGTACAACAAAAGTACATCAATACAAAAAGTCTAAAAAAATCTCAACGACATTCTATTGCCAGCTTATCCTTCCTCTTGACCTTAAATGGTTTTTAGAAAACGCATAAGCTAAAAAGCTAGAATGAATCACTATATACCACAATACAAGTTTTATGGATTAACAATATCATTCCTGAAAGATTATATCCACAGTCAAAACAGAGCTCAAAGGCTTAAATTTCAATAGCAATAAATGTGCTTTATCATAAATTTCTTAGCTTCTTAATTGATGTAATCAGAGTTTAACCTGCATGTCCATTTTCCAAATCCACAAATTAATTATTCAGTAATTTAGCCTTTGCCGTATAGGCTCATCATTCAATCATTTTGCCCATGTCATATGAGCATTCATCATTTTATCAATATAGACATTTGGTCTTATGCCTATGTCGTATAAGCGTTTATTCATTCATGGCACTATGCTTGTGTCGTATAAGAATATTCATTTCATAGCATCATGCTTCTGTCGTATAAGCATTTTAATAACCATGCCTTATGCTTTTGTCGTATAAGCATATAAAAACTCATTTCATATTTTGGCTTTTATAGTATTAGCACCTTATTTCTGTTTTATCTCTATTTCAATTTTATTCTTCTTTAATTTCATTATAATCACTGTCATATGGACTTTCGTACTAATTTTTTCATAACAACAATTCATGAAATCAATAATTTCATCTTGTTCATCCATGTGAAAACAAAAGTTTGTGCATATTCTATTTTCTCAAAAATTTTTGGAAATAAGATAGCATTCTTGGTTCAATAACCATAAACATAATTTTAGAGGAAAAACACTTGAAAATATACGAGTAAAGTGGTATATAGAGATTCACCTGAATTATGATTCACTTATTTTTCTCAGTACTCCTTTCTCCTCAAAAATCGATCTAGCCCAAATCTGTATAATACAATACATCTTAGTATTCTAACGAAGTAAATCTACTGCACAAAAATATTGCTAAGCTGAGCTAGGCCGAAGCAAAGCTTGCCAAAGACTCTATGCCCGTAACTCAGTAGTCTCATCACAGGAGGACAATGCTCAGGGCTTAGTATTTGCCCGAAGGTTTATTTAGATCGAGGTCTCTTTGCCGAGTTGTCAGGCTTGGAAGAGACTTATTTAAGACTTTGGCCGAAGGCCTGTGGGTGTGTCCGGAGGCTCACCTGGACATAAATTCAATGTCTTGCTCAGAGCTAGGTTTCCGGAGGCTCATGTTTGTTAAACAAGATTCTACCGAACTGAAGTACAACCGACTGACCTGTTACCGAGTTGCCATACTTTGTTCCGGACACTATTTTGTCCCGAGTGGGAATACCATGACATATCAAGGCTTTAGGCACAATATCAAGGTTCAATTAAATTTGGTTATAGGTCAAAAATGATGGAAAACAAACTTTATGGGTCTTGGACCAATTGCCTGAACAATTCAAGTTTTAGCCGAGTTGACTTAATCAAAGAACGTACTGACTTCTACCGAGCACAATTTGCTTCAGACAGTAGTGATGTTCAATCAATCAACACACGTATAGGAGTGCGACTGGCCTTAATTAAAACTTAGTCGAGCTAAAATAATGAAGTCTGGGTAAGATCTAGTTAAGTGCTAGTTTTGCCGAGTAGAGAACAAATGGATGTGCGGCGGAACTCATTTGGCAAAGCACAAGCTCTGCCAAGCTGAACCAAAAAGAATGGCCGCGCATAGGAAACAATGTTAATAGTGTGCGGCCAGACTCTCGATAAGTCTGCTGAAGCAAAATTAATAAAGCAAGACTTAAATTCAAGTCTACCGAAAAACAATTTAGCATTCTAGAGCCTCTACCGAACATGAAATTATACCTTTGGCCAGAGTTCAATGTACCAAAGGTCAAATGATCTGAGCTTAAATGACTTTTCCGAGAAGATTCTGGCATGAACAAGGTTCCTGCCGAACTGTTTGGATAAAACAGAGCTTTGCTGAGCTAAGTTGAGGATTTTGATTACTTCAAAGAGTGGTTGCCGGACTAAGAACAATGTTTGAGGCTTAAATGGATGTTTCTGGAGGATTTGATTGTACGACCAAGAGTTTCCGAATAATACTTTGTGCGGCAGATGTATTGCCGAACACTAGAGTGTAAGAAATGAGCTTGCCGAGCTCTTATAATGAAGGTCTAAGGCTTTGTCAAACTGGAGTCCTTTGGACAGAGTTTCTAGAGACAGAAACGGAGAGTATAATTGCTCTTAGTTGGCGTTGTATCAAAAAAGAGGGCAAGAATAATGATCAGGACTATGGCAGATACAAAAACGACTCCACTATGAAAAGTGGTCCCGCTTGGCTGTCCAGCTTTGGATGGTAGTTGCTGACTTCAGCACACTCAGCTATTCACTTTGGCTTCTTCTGCCCGAGTGTTGCGTGACATCATCATTTCTTGACTGGAAGCTGGGCTGACCTCAGCCCACTCCGAGATTCCTTGTCTTCTTTCGGTTGCTCATACTTCCATGACTCAGCCCTTGGCCTCTTCTACCAGAGTGGCTGTCCACACAATAGCTCATGTGGACGAACTACCACACAGCCAATCTGAGGTGGACGAACCTCTACGTGTCCGGACCTATTCCGTTTGCGGTAGAGCTCAATTGGCTCCCGGACTTTGTTTCTCATTCACTTAGGCCCCAAACTTAATTCTTTTCCATTTATATGACCTCAAGGCTCAACTTATATTTAATTTAATCTAATTAAATCTCCAAAAATTTATATTTGCATAATTAAATATTTCTATTTAATATTTTATAGGGACAGGGTCTCACATCCTCCCCAACTTTAAAGAAGTTTGTCCCCAAACTTTAAAATAAGGAATAAATGAGCACAGATGCATCAATAAGTAAGTCTTATACCTCATATAAATAACTATGGATATTTATGATGCATATCGCTCTGTTTCTCCCAGGTAGCTTCATTGCCAGATTGGTTCTCCCACCAAACTTTGACTAACGGAATCACCTTGTTCCTTAATTACTTCTCCTTGCGGTTAAGGATTCTGATTGGTCGCTCTTCATAAGATAGATTCTTCTCGATCTCGATTGATGGCTGAATCAAAATATGTGATGGATCTGATATGTACTGTCGAAGCATCGATACATGAAATACATCATGAATATTGTCTAGTTCAGGTGTTAATGCTAATCGATAAGCAACTGGTCCAATTCTGTCGAGAATTTCAAAAGGTCCAATATAACGAGGGTTAAGCTTTCCTCTTTCCAAATCTGATAACACCCTTCATAGGCGACACCTTCTAAAATACCTTTTTGGAATTTAATTTCTCTTCGTTGCGAATCTGCATAACTCTTCTGGCGATCTTGAGGTATTTGTAGTCGATCTTGAATCAACTTGATCTTTTCTGTCGTTTCTCGCACTATGTCTGGTCTAGTGAGTTCTGCTTCTTCAGTTTCTGTCCAGCATGATGGTGATCTGCATTTCCTTCCGTACAGAGCTTCAGAAGGTGACATTCCAATACTTGTTTGATAACTATTGTTGTAAGTGAATTCTGCCAATGGTAAATGTTCCTCCCAGCTTCCTTGAAATTCCAACGTACATGCTCGTCGAAGATCTTCCAAAGTCTAAATCATTCTTTCCGACTGCCTGTCCGTTTGCGGATGAAAAAATGTGCTGAAATTGAGCATCATTCCTATATGTTTTTGAAGTGCTTTCCAGAATCTAGACACAAAACATGGATCTTTGTGTGACGTGATGGATACAGGTGTTCCGTGGAGTCAAATAATTTCCCATAAGTAAGTAGATGCCATTTGGTCCATTGAGTACGTATTTTTGATCGGAATAAAATGTGCTAATTTAGTCAATCGGTCGACTATCACCCATATCGCGTTATTACCTTTGATCGATCGTGAAAATTCGATAACGTAATCCATTGTGATATCTTCTCATTTCCATTTTGAAATTGGCAAGGGTTGAAGTAATCCAGCTGGTCTATATCGTATTGCTTTCACTTATTGGCACTCCAAACATCTGCTGACGTATTCCTCTATGCCTTTCTTCATTCCCATCCACCAGTATGATCTCTTTAAATCTTGATACATCTTCGTCTTCCCTGGATGAATTGTAAGCTTCTACTTGTGGCCTTGATCAATGATCTTTCGTTTAATTACTTCTTTGTTGGGTATGCATATTCGACTTCTGAATTTGAGAGTGCCATCTTGAAAAGTAAACCCCCCTGGTCGCTGATGCTTTCTCGATTTTTCTTCAACTTGGGATCTTCCATCTGTAGCTGCTTGATTTCTTCGAGAATTGATAGTTCTACAATAATCGTTGCAAGGTGCATTAGGTACGATTTCTCTGGCTTCCTGATGAGAGCGTCTGCTACTACGTTAGCCTTCCTAGGATGATATTGAATATTGAGATCATAGTCCTTCATAAGTTCCAGCCATCTGCGTTGCCTGAGGTTTAGTTCCTTCTGATTAAAGACGTACTTAAAACTTTTATGATCGGTGAAAACATCGCAAGTAACTCCGTATAAGTAATGATGCTGTATCTTGAGTGCGAAAATAAATGCTGCAAGCTCCAAGTCATACATAGGATAGTTCTTCTCGTGCATCTTCAATTGTCGTGAAGCGTAAGCAATCACCTTCCTATCTTGAATTAAAACACACCCCAATCCTTTATGTGAAGCATCACTATAAACTATAAACTTTTCTTCTCCATTGGGTAGAGCTAAAACTGGTGCTGTCGTAAGCCTCTTCTTTAATTCTTGGAAACATTCTTTACGTTCTTGAGTCCAGATGAAAGGTTCTCCTTCATGTGTAAGCTCTGTCATTGGTACCACAATTCTTGAAAAATCTTTGACAAAACATTGATAATATCCCGTGAGTCCAAGAAAACTTCGAACTTTAGTTACCGAGTTTAGTGTTAGCCAATTGATCACAACTTCAATCTTATGAGGATCCACTGAAATGCCTTCTTTGCTGATAATGTGCCCAAGGAAATGAACACTCTCGAGCCAAAATTCACACTTGCTGAATTTTGCATAAAGCTTCTTCTCTCGTAGGATTTGTAGAATTGTCGCCAAATAAGTTGCATGCTACTCTTCGTTCCTTGAGTAGATCAAAATATCGTCAATGAATACGATCACGAAATTGTCAAGGTAACCGGTGAAGATCCGATTCATGAGGTCCATGAATGCTGTTGACACGTTGGTTACTCCGAATGGCATGACTAGGAATTCATAGTGGCCATATCTGATACGAAAGACAGTCTTCTCTACATCTTCTGCTCTGACTATTAGCTGGTGATACCCTGAGCGCAAGTCGATTTTTGAAAATACTTGTGCTCCATACAACTGATCGAATAAGTCGTCGATATGCGGTAATGGATACTTGTTCTTGATTGTATTCTTGTTCAGCTCCCTGTAGTCGATGCATAACCACATGGTTCCATCTTTTTTCTTGACGAATAACACTGGTGCTCCCTACGGTGTTGGATCTTCAATTCTTTGAGTTCGGTCGTCGCCATACGATAAAGTACTTTGGATATCAGTTGAGAACTGGGTATGACATCAATAGAGAAATCAATTTCTCGATCTATCGGTATTCCTGGTAATTCCTGAGGAAATAAATCGATGAAATCCCGAACTATCGGAATATCGGCCACTGTGGAACCTTTTGTTAAGGTTGTGGAGATACTACAGAGATATCCCTAATAACCTTTCTGCAAAAGTCGGCGAGATTTTGCTACTGAAACAAAACAGGGTGGTGTAATAACCCTTTCCCCTTTAAGTTTTGTATCCCCACCTTTGGGCTTTTTAAAGGTAATCGACCTCGAAGTACAATCAATTTTTTTATTAAACTTGGATAGCCAATCCATACCAATGATCACATCAAAATGCGTCATGGCTAAGGGTATCAAGTCTACAAGAATTGATACTCCTCCGACAATAGCCTCACAGTTCCTCAAAATTGTTGAGCATAAGACTCCTTTACTTGTGGGTTGCGATACCAAAAGATCATAATCTAACGGTTCCTGAATTATATGAATCTATCCGACATGTATCGCAGAAATAAAGGAATGTGTAGATCTAGAATCAAATAGTGCATAAGTAGAAAGTCCACAGATAGAAATTCTACCTGCTATGATCCCCTCATCATTCTTGGGATTGCCTAGAACAATTGCAAATGACCTTCCTTGCCTTTGATTTTGGTTGCCTTGATTAGCATTGTTCCTTGGGTTCCCGACAGGTACAATATTCGCTCCGGTAAGTGGAAGTGTATTGGTACAAGCATTCTTGTAATGTCCTACCTGACCACATCCATAGCACACCGTAGGCCCTATTGCCCAGCATTCTCCTTCATGATTCTACCCGCACTTGGGACAATTAGGCTTCTACCTCGGTTGGTTATTATTTCTTTCTCTCTGGGTTCTTTGCTGGTTTCTCCCAAAGTTCGCCTTGTTTGAATGGTTGGGTCCTCTTTGGCTCTGGTCCCTCTTCCTTTGATTACATCACCTACCCTCATGAATATCTTGTTCCACTAGGATGGCACTGTCCAGAACTTCAACATATGCAGGCAGCTAAAAAGGACGAATAATTTTCCATATTTCATGCTTAAGCCCTTCTTCGAACTTCCAAACCTTCATTTCATCATTTGCAACCAGGTACGGCGCATAAATAGCAAGATTCGTATAATCTGCTTCGTAATCAGCCACAGTCATTGCTCCTCTTTGCTTCAAGTTTATAAACTCCATCCTTTTAGCATTTTACATGGCTCGAGGCATAAACTTCTCTCGAAAAATCTCTAGAAATCTTTCCCAAGACATGTTGGGTTCAACAACACTCTTCAAGTTCCACCATCTATTGGCTTCACCCACCAATAGGTATGACCCGATTTTGACTTTCTGTAGGTCAGTGCATCGGAGAAGACGAAAATTCTTCTCTAACTCTACAACCCATTCGTTTGTCTTGATAGAATCCATCCCTTCAGGAAAAGTCAGAGGTTTGAGTTTAAGAAACTCCTTCACAGCCACAACGTTATGAATTTGTTGTGCAAGATTAACTCCTTCATCCTCATGATTCACTGGCGGCTCAACCACAAGTTCTTGTTGTTGTCGCATCTGCTCAATCGTGACTTGCTGAGCTTGGACGGTTTTAGCTAATGTCCACACCATATCACGCAATTTAGCAATTTCGTAGCGTTCTTGACCGTTTGCTCGCGTATTAACCATTCTGATAACCAAAATATTTTAATCAAAAGATAGAAATATTTTGACATAATGCAAAAAGTTCATAATCGCATAATGTGTCTAGTACACAACAAAAATACTCCGAATATCACTAATAAATCATCACTCATCATCTGAGTCGCTAGACCACTCATAAGGAGGGAAAATTCATTCTTGATAGATTATTTCTAGGGTTTCCTTAAGATATTCATCAAAATCTTCATAAAAAATGAGAGGTGCATTGACTAGACCATCTCTTGCCTGTAGATCCACATTGAAGTCTGATGTAGGACAAAGGCCTACACATAACACCGAGAAGACCCCAGCCTCAGCCGAGCTCAGCTCCCCTTCACTTCAGCCAGCCACACAGCGCACAATGGATGTCGAGCTACCAGATGCCGAGCTACCACCTTTGCCGCACAGCCTTAAAGAACTTCAGCACAGGCCGGCCAGTCTAGCTCACACCAGTTCAGCGCAACAACTCACTTCAGCACGACCTCAACAGCTGCACCTCAGCTCGGCCGTTCTCCCACACTATTATTGGAATGACACCGCACGGGGACCACCCGACATCCTCTGACATTCTATTATTACTTTTCAGAGTTTGTTAGAGATTGTACATTTGTAATCATTTACTTTTCCCCTTTTTGTTTGTATTATCCGCCCTTCATTTTAGGGTTTTTCCTCTTGTATTCCGTAGTTGATATATAAGCCAAGAGATGTACAGTTTGGAGAAGCTTTTGATAATCTAAAACAATATTTCCGAAAGTGAGCTCGTCTCCCTTCATTTTCAGGTGGACTCCTGTGCAAGTTAGGTGGATTCCTAACTCCAATATTGGATTACGGTGTTAATCCGATCATCTCTTGCAGATTATGGTGTTAATCTGTCCACTCCTACTGGATTTTATTCAAAATCCATCCATCATTCACCTCGGATTCAGCTTACCTGAA
>NMUG010012235.1:0-10416 GCA_002855965.1 Monotropa hypopitys
AAGATTATAACTCATATCAAACAGTTAGCATGTATAGTGCATATGACAAGCCATGATCATTTTGACAATTTATCAATATCCCTAGAGTAAGGTATGTATACTATATGAAGATGATATTTTTGTTTTAACATCAATTCTCATTCAAAGCCCAAGTCATGCATCTTAGACATAATAATTAATCATTCTCGACATCATCAAAATACAACCCTATTAATAGGTACACTTAAATGGATCAAAAAATGCGTTAAACCCGCTTTGATCCGTTTTTTTCTAAATTTTCTTAAACTTAGATTTCTAGACGATTTCTAAGTTTTAACAAACAATATATGTATTTATAGGATTGTTACGACGTTCTTACCTTAATTTTGTCATTGTTTCTGTCACACTCTGGAAAATTTAAGGATTTTCCATTCGTTCCAATAAATTCAATAAATCGAATTTCAAGATTTATTTCCATTTTCCGTCGAAGTTGATCGTTTGCTGTAAATTCGAATCCTAGCATCGTTGGAATTTTGGTGGTGTCTTGACATACCTAAGATCATGTCGAATCATTTCAAGTGAGTTCGTGGCGTTAGAAATCCTTATCGTAGGATCCGTTCGGTTTCGGAGTATTCGGGTAAGCCCGCGCATTGTTCATTGATCGTAGGTGTAATACTCGACCCTTATATATTTGTTTATATATTTTCTTAATAAATAATTTCGAGCATGTATGATCTCTTAAATAAGTTTTATGGTGATGATGAGTGTGATTATTGGTGTAGATCATATTTTTGGGTGAGTGTTGGTGTTAGGAATATATTTGAAGTCTTTGAGGTGAGAATTCGAGAACTTTATATTTTTTCCTTCAGGCCACATGGGAACCGGTTCCGTGTCTTTGGGAAACCAGTTCCGCGAAAATAAGTTTGGAGCAATTTTGGGCAGAGGCTTTCGGAATTGGTACCGGGTAGGCTAGCAACCGGTCCCGCTTGTGAACCACTTTGGGAGGTTTTGGTCAATGGGGTCCGCAACCGGTTCCGTGTAGTAAGGTAACCGGTTCCCCATCCCATCCGAGAAAAATAAATTAGTGAGGAAAATGTTATTTTAAGGGTATTACGGTCTTTTTAAATGCTAAACTCGGTGGTTAAGGTTCAGAACATGTTTTAGGGTTGTTTAGACTCATTAGCCATCATTTTAACCCTAGATCTAGAAAGGATTGAGAGAGAGGGAAGCCATTGGAGAGGATTGAAGCTTTGGAGAAGAAGATTGTTTTTGAAGATTTTGTGTTCTTCCTTGGGTAAGCAATTGAAAATACACATATTTCTATTCTTTTCTTCATCTTCTCACAACTTTTCATGGAGGTTTTATAACCTAACTCCATGCATGAGATAATTAAGGTTTGTATATTGTATGTGTGAGAATGGTGGATGAGAGTTTGGAGAGATCCTAATGGATTTGTATGTTTTATATTTTCTAGAGTTTTATTGATTGTAGATCTCTAGATATGAAAGTCTCTTACTATGATTGGGAGGTTATAGAGCATCCTTCTTGTATATTTGGGCAAAATCCATGATTTGGGTGTATAGGGTTCAGATGGTTGGGTGTGGGCATGTATGAGTGGCGAGAGTAAGTCATGTTGATCAAGTTTATGAGATTTATTCTTCCTCATTTATTATGGACTGATTTGTATACTTGGTTTTGACAGGGAAACCGTGGAAAATCGTGAAGCCGGGGATCGGGGAAAGGGTAAACTCACCTAAGCAATATCGGTGAGTGTACGAATGTTATATTTGATCTTTAGATGTTTGTGCATTTTTACTTGTTTTTAAGTAATCGCACAATATATGGGAAGTTGCATATTCATGTTGCATGTGTTAATCATATGTTTGGTGTTGAAAGAAATAGTTTGCGAGCATGATTGTGAAAGGAATTGAAAGCTAGAAATATATGCATATCTTATCATTTATATAAAAGTATGGCTTGCGTGGGACGTATGGCCTTTATCTTGGAGTTATCCAAGTAGTACGTGGGACGTACTTGAATATACGTGGGACGTGTATTCGTACCTTTAAGGTACCAGGTGACACCCCAAAAAGATATTGTGCATGGGATGCACCGTGTGTGGGGTGTACAAACTATTGCATATAGCAATAGCTATTTTGATAGGGCATGGGATGCTCAAATTATTTTAAAAGGGGCTTCGGTCCAAAAAGTTATGCAAGTATGTAATATGCATGGGATGCATGGATTCGAAAAAAATGGGTTTATTAGCCCATGGTTTTGAATGAGATGGTCTTGTAAATTGTTCTAACACTTGCATGAAATGCATTTTCCTTTTTAGAACACTGGTTAAAAATAACTGTGCTTTTACTCGCCTTTCATCTAGAACTTAAAATATATATGTTCACACTCTAGTTTCCTTGTGTTTTTGTGATGCTTGGAAATCAGGTAGCAGCAGTTAGCGGTCCACTACGATGCTTGAGGAGTTGGTGGTGCTTGGAGAATGCTAGATGCTTGTGTTTGACTCTTGGTAGATGGCTTATCTTGATGACTTGTCTTAGTAGAGTTCTTTTACTCCCTTGTTGATGTTGGAGTTATCATTTGAGATGACTGCTTGGAGACTTGGTAGTAGTTTGGTTTATTTTTTTTCATTGCTAGCTATGTGTTATGAAAGAGAACTTGTAGTATTGATTTGAGCATGGTTTAGTTCTTTGTGTTCCTGGCAATTCTATGTTAGAGGTTTCCATTTTAAAAATAAAGAAAATTTTATTCCGCAATTATTTTTTGTTTGTGAGATTGGGATGTTACAACTTGGTATCAGAGCTGAGGCTATAGTTTCCATGTAAGGGACCTTGTGTGAGGAATCTTGTGGCATTTGAGGTGTGAGATTAAGGAATGTGATGTGTTTGGGTGTGATAGCGTTTGTGACTATTATGTGTGTTTTCAAACACCCATGGGACTTACCTTGAAATCTGATTGAAAGGACGCCTGATCAACATTCTCTTCCAATGGGAAGTCTTAGAAAGTTAAGTGTAAAAGCATAGTATAACAAAATGCTATATGTTAGAGTTGGGTTGAGTGGGAAGCTAAGTAATGGACCATAGGATGTCGAGTCATGCTAGTAGGTTATTATGATGGGTGTGACTAATGCGTGAGTTTGGCATCTAACATTTGTTTCCACTATGTTGTTTTTCTTGTTGTGTGATTTACAGAAAATCAATGGAACATCCTAATCAAGTGAATGAGGAGGAGGCTAGTGTCAATGGAGGAGATCGCAATGCTAGAGGGAAAGTTCCACATGTGGTTGCCAAAGAGGCTAGGATGATGGCGGCCATCACCCAGTTAGCGTAGAATCAGAATATTTTTATGGAGTGGAAGAACAATCAAGATATGGAAAGAGGTATTGGTACTGGGCTTTTGGAGAGGTTTAAAAGGCTTTATAGTATGGTGTTTGAAGGGTCAAATGATCCTAGGGTAGAAGAAGAATGATTGAAAGAGGTAGAATTGGTTCTTGACACGATGGGAGTTAATGGTAATCAAAGGGCAGTGTTAGCTACTTTTCTTTTTAGGGGTGAAGCTAGAAGTTGGTGGGACTCTTTTAAGAGACTAGAAGGGACACCAGTAATTGGAGTTGAACCGGTTGTTCCTAGGGTGGTCACTTGGGAAAGGTTTGTACTTTGGTTTAATGATAAATTTTAACAAGGAAGTATGTCGGTGGCCGAATATAAGGCCAAGTTTGTGGAACTGTCAAGGTATGCACCAAGGATGTTTGATACAGAGGGAATGAGATGTAGGAGGTTTCGAATGGGATTGTCACCTTTGATGTGTTCTAGATGATTGTCTTTTACAGAGCGAGACTATGCGGATTTGGTTGACATGGCTAAGAGGATGTGGGCAGACATTCAAAGTTTTCGGGCGAGAGAAGAAAATAGAAAGAGGTTGAGAAATGATAACAATGAAAAGTCCAGGGGAAGTGGATTCAAGAGTAAAAATTCTAAGTCAAGGTTTAGTAAGAACTATAGCGGTGGTGGTAATGGGAGTCAAGGGAGTGGGTGAAAAAATAAGCAAGAAAGAAGTATAAATCAATCGTCGGGTTCTAATGGAAGGAATTTTGTGAGGAAGTGTTTCAAGTGCGAATCACCTGATCATTTGGCGAGAGATTGCAATGAGGGTAATAATGACGTGAAATGTTTAAATGTGGGGGAGTTGGGCATAAGGCACATCAGTGTGTTCAGCCAGCAGTTTCGGTGGGTAGTGCAGCCGGGGGAGCAAACAAAGGCATGACGAGTCAGTCTTCTCACGATAGAGTTTTTGTTTTGGACCGACAAGCAGTGCAGACAAATCCAGACATGGTTACAGGTATGATTCGTGTATGCAATCTTTATGCACGATTTTTGATTGACTATGGCGCTACTCATTCATATTCTCTACATTCGGTTTGCGTATGGGTAGAAATTTGTCATCTCTAGATCATGCTTTGTTTGTGTCAACACCTATGGGAGATATAGTAAAACTTGAGTCATATTATCCGGGTTGTGGGATTTGTATGGGAGAGGAGACAGTAATGGTAGATTTGATACCTTTGGACATGTTGGACCTAGACATTATATTGGGGATGGATTTCTTATCTGCATATTTTTCCATTATAGATTGTGTTAATAAGGAGGTATTGTTTCGTATTCCGGGAAAACCTACTATGAAGATTCGCAGAGATAGTGTGAAGTTGCCTAGTTGTATTATTTCTTCTATGAAAGCCATGTCTTTGTTAAGGAAAGGTTGTGGAGAATTTTTGGCTTATGTAGTTGATTCGCAAGGAAGTGGAGAAAATATTAATGACATACCTATTATGAGAGAATTTCAGGATGTATTTCCAGATGAGCTGCCAGGGGTGATACCGGATAGAGAAGTGGAGTTTACTATAGTGTTAGTCCTGGGCACTAGTCCTATTTCCATTGCACCCTATAGGATGGCACCCACAGAACTCTATAAACTCAAAATTCAATTGAAAGAGCTAATTGATAAGGGTTTTATTAGACCTAGTGTGTCCCCTTAGGGAGCGCCCGTTCTATTCGTAAAGAAGAAGGATGGTTCAATGAGGATATGTATCGACTATCGGCAATTGAACAAGGCCACTGTGAGGAACAAGTATCCTTTGCATAGGATAGATGATCTTCTTGATCAACTCCAAGGAGCTTCGGTATTCTCTAAGATTGATTTTCATTCGGGTTATCATCAACTGAGGGTGAGAGATTGTGATGTTGCCAAGACAGCTTTTAGAACTAGATATGGTCACTATGAGTTTATCGTTATGCCTTTTGTGTTGACCAATGCGCCGACAGTGTTTATGGATTTGATGAATAGATTGTTCCAATCTTATTTGGATTCTTTTGTGATTGTATTCATAGATGATATCTTGGTTTACTTCCGTTCTAAAGAAGAGCATGAACATCATTTGAAGTTGGTTTGCAAAGGCTAAGGGAGAAACAACTTTATGGTAAATTTAGCAAGTGTGAGTTTTGGCTTGATCGGGTTGTATTTTTGGGACATGTCATTTCTAGTGAGGGTATTTGTGTGGACCCTAAAAAGATTGAAGCTGTAGTAAATTGGGAGAGGCCAACGAGTGTTACTGAGATCCATAGTTTCTTGGGTTTGGTAGGCTATTATAGACACTTCATTGAGAATTTTTCATCTATTGCTATGCCTATGACTATGCTTACTAGGAACGGGGTGAAGTTTGAGTGGTCAAAGGAGTGTGAAAACAGTTTTCGAGTGTTGAAGGAGAAATTTGTTTCGGCACCTATATTAACTATACTAGAGGGTACTGAAGATTTGGTGATCTATAATGATGTGTCGTTTTGTGGCTTGGGTTGTATATTAATGCAAAGGGGAAAGTGATTGCGTATGCATCGAGGCAATTAAAGCCCCATAAAAAAAATTATCCCACTCATGATTTAGAGTTGGGAGCCATTGTATTTGCACTTAAGTTGTAGAGGCATTACTTGTACGGGGTTACTTGTGAGATTTTTACCAACCATCAAAGTTTGAAATATTTGTTTACACAGAAGGAGTTGAATTTGAGACAACATAGATGGATGGAATTGATTAAATATTATGATTGTGTTATTCATTATCACCCGGGAAAGGCTAACATCGTGGCAGATGCCTTGAGTAGGAAGTCCATGGGAAGTGTAGCTTGTTTGACTTGTGATAGAGTTGGGAGATTTTCTGAAATGAGAAGTTTGGGTGTTGATCTATCTTTTGGGATGAAGGAAGAAATTTTGGCTACTCTTGTTATAAAACCATTGTTTGAGGATCAGATTAGAAGTGGGCAAGAGCAGGATGTATTCCTAGAGAAAACGAGGCAACAAATATTATTGGGAGATAAATCAGAGTTTACTATTCGGGGAGATGGTATGCTAATGTTTGGAGATAGAGTTTGTGTGCCGGAGGATGTAGATCTTTAAAGAAGCATTTTAGAAGAGGGACATAGTTCAAGATTTTCTATGCATCCGGGAGCTACGAAAATGTATCGTGACTTGCGGGAAAATTACTAGTGGAAAGGGATGAAACGTGAGATTGCGGATTTTGTGGCAATGTGTCTCGTTTGTCAAAGAGTAAAGATTGAGCATCAAAGACCGGGAGTCCTAATTCAGAGTTTACCCATTCCCGAGTGGAAATGGGAACATGTTACTATAGATTTTGTAGTAGGGTTACCAAAATCGAAGAGTGGACTTGATTCTATTTGGGTTGTTGTAGATCATTTGACAAAATCTGCTCATTTTCTTTCAGTGAAGGTTACGTATAATATGGATCGTTATGCAAAAATTTACATTGATGAGATCATTAGGTTGCATGGTGCACCTGTGTCTATTGTCAGTGACCGAGATCCTAAATTTACGTTTTTGGGCGAGTTTGCAACAAGCTTTGGGTACCTCGTTAAAGTTTAGTACCGCTTTGTATCCACAAACGAATGGGAAATCGGAAAGGACAATTCAAACTCTTGAAGACATATTGAGGTCTTGTGTGTTGGATTTTAAAGGTAGGCAGAATAATTTCTTACCTTTGATAGAATTTTCTTATAATAATAGTTTTCATGGTAGCATTGGTATGGCACCATTTGAAGCACTATATGATGTAGGACCCCAACTTGTTGGAGAGAGGTGGGTGAACGAAAAATCTTGGGGCCAAGATTGGTACAAGTGGCTTCGGAAGGAGTAAATCCTATTCGAGAGAGATTGAAAGTGGCTCAGAGTAGGCAGAAGAGCTATGCGGACAATAGAAGAAGAGAGTTGGAATTTGATATCGGTGATTATGTATTTTTGGAAGTGTCACCTTGGAAAGGTGTTGTTCGATTCAAGGGGAAAGGAAAGTTAGCACCAAGATACATTGGGCCATATGAGATCATTGAAAGAATTGGAGTTTCAGCTTATAGATTGGCACTACCATTGGAGTTGTCCCGACTTCATAATGTGTTTCACGTATCCATTCTTCGGAAGTACGTGTATGACTCATCA
This sequence comes from Monotropa hypopitys, assembly GCA_002855965.1. Taxonomy (NCBI): domain Eukaryota; kingdom Viridiplantae; phylum Streptophyta; class Magnoliopsida; order Ericales; family Ericaceae; genus Monotropa; species Monotropa hypopitys. The sequence goes on from NMUG010012235.1 coordinate 7,491, forward strand.
CATGTGTTAGAAGTAGAGCCTTTGAAGTTGAAGGAGGACTTATCTTATGAGGAGAAACTGGTGAAGATCTTAGATTTCAAGGAGCAAGCCTTACATTTCAAAGTAATTCGATGGGTAAAAGTTTTGTGGCAGAATCATGACATTGAGGAAGCTACATGGGAAGGCGAGGATAGCATGTGGAAGAATTTTCCTCATCTATTTTCAGGTAATTCTTAAATTTTGAGGTCGAAAATCCTAAAGGGGGGTGAGTTGTAATATCCGACCCTTATATTTTTATTTATATATTTTCTTAATAAATAATTCCGAGCATGCATGATCTTTTAAATAAGTTTTATGGTGATGATGCGTGTGATCATTGGTGTAGATCATGTTTTGGGGTGAGTGTTGGTGTTAGGAATCTATTTGAAGTCTTTGAGGTGAGAATTCGAGCACTTCAGATTTTTTCCTTCTGGCCACATGGGAACCGGTTCCGTGTCTTTGGGAAACCGGTTCCGCGAAAATAAGTTTTAAGCAGTTTTGGGCATAGGCTTTCGGAACCGGTACCAGGTAGGCTGGAAACCGGTCTCACTTGTGAATCACTTTGGGAGGTTTTGGTGAGCGGGGTCCGCAACCGGTTTCGTGTAGTCAGGTAACCGGTTCCCCATCCTATCCGAGAAAAATAAATTAGCACGGAAAACATTATTTTAAGGGTATTACGGTCTTTTTTAATGCTAAACTCGGTGGTTAAGGTTCAGAACATGTGTTTAGGGTTGTTTAGACTCATTAGCCATCATTGTTTAACCCTAGATCTAGAGAGGATCGAGAGAGAGAGAGAGAGGGAAGCCATTGGAGAGGATTGAAGCTTTGGAGAAGAAGATTGTTTTTGAAGATTTTGTGTTCTTCCTTGGGTAAGTAATTGAGTATACACCTATTTCTCTTCTTTTCTTCATCTTCTCACAACTTTGATGGAGGTTTTGGAACCTAACTCCATGCATGAGATAATTAAGGTTTGTATATTGTATGTGTGAGAATGGTGGATGACGGTTTGGAGAGATCCTAGTGGATTTCTATGTTTTATATTTTCTAGAATTTTATTGATTGTAGATCTCTAGATATGAAAGTCTCTCACTATGATTGGAAGGTTATAGAGCATCCTTCTTATATATTTGGGCAAAATCCATGATTTGGGTGTATGGGATTCGGATGGTTGGGTGTGGGCATGTATGAGTGGCGAGAGTAAGTCATGTTGATCAGATTTATTCTTCCTCATTTATTATGGACTGATTTGTATAGTTGATTTTGACAGGGGAAACCGTGGAAAATCATGAAGCCGCGGATCGAGGAAAGGGTAAACTCACCTAAGCAATATCGGTGGGTGTACGGATGTTATATTTTGATCTTTAGATGTTTGTGCATTTTTACTTGTTTTTAAGTAATCGCATAATATATGGAAAGTTGCATATTCATGTTGCATGTGTTAATCATATGTTTGGTGTTGAAAGAAATGGTTTGCGAGCATGATTGTGAAAGGAATTGAAAGCTAGAAATATATGCATATCTTATCATTTATATAAAAGTATGGCTTGCGTGGGACGTGTTATTCCAATATACAACCAAGAGGGGGGGGGTGAATTGGTCCAATAGAAAAGTATACCAACTTTTTAAAACCTTTTCAAGTAATAAAAATTGTGACAAATCAATATGATTCAAATTAATATATTTGTGATTCAATATTGAATCTTATTAAAGCACCAACTCAACTTCTTTCGTTACACCTCAGGTTCTTGGGGTTCTAATCCCAAGAAGTCGAGGTTTCCGGTTTTGAGATGGTTCTAATAACAAGATTAATAAAGTAATCTAGTGATATTATTTTGAATTAAAAGTTTGAATCAAGTGAAATAAAAAATCGCAGCCACAAATATAAAAGAGAGAGAGAGAGAGAGAGAGAGATACACACAAGATATATACTGGTTCAATAGGGGCGTGTCTCTCCCCTACTTACGTCCACTCTATCACCAATTAGTGATAGTTCCACTATTCGTTAGGCTTGTCACAACGTGTGACTACCTTAGCGGTTACAAGCTTTTGAGAACCTTTAAGGGTGGTCTCCAACCGTTACAATCGTTTTGAGACCTCTAACAACAAGGTGGTCTCCAACCTAACCCAAGGTATGAACCTTGTATCAATGGAAAAGTAGAAAAGGATAATCTTGTAGGAGTAAGACAACACCTCTTTTACAAGATAAGATTATCTCTTAAAGAAAGAGATGAAAATTGAAGAACAATACAAGAGTCTCTCTCTAAAATATAAACCAAAACTCTACTGTAATTCTACTGAAAATTCAGAGCTATAGACTTATAGAGCTTGGAGAGAAAGAAGCTTGAGAATTTGAAAGTTGAAGGAAAGTTGTAAAGTTGCTTCAAAATTTTTCAATCTTCTTATATAGACTTCTCTGGAATATGTACGTTGGATTGAAGTCCGGACCAACACAATACATATATTCTGGAATGTTCTTGGAGCCTGCCAAATTTGAGAATCAATTTTTGAATTTGAACCGGAATTACGGCCGGAATTCCGCGCGGAATTCCGCTTCCCACTCCGGTTGAAAATTTGAATTTGATGCTCCTTTTTGTACATGCCTTTGATACCTGTATAAGCTTCCATAATATGACAGGATACGTTTGAAATGAATCAATTATGAGGATATATGACCATATGAATAAAAAGAGAATATTAAGCATATTCTTAACAAGGAAGGATTCTATATTCAAATCATATCCTATATCATATCAAATTTGAAATTTGAATTGAACCAATGAGAATTAAACACTTATATATTCAGGATTCAATTCAATTAAATTGTGATTACAATTTATTATTAAAGAATAAATATTAATCACATTTGTAAATCACTTTAATTTTGTGATTTAATTTGTGCTAGAATTTT
>NMUG010012236.1:0-10416 GCA_002855965.1 Monotropa hypopitys
GTAATTAAATAATATTTATTAAATGTTTAAATATTATTTCCAGCCCTCCTTTTATCTTTGAAATTACTGAAAATCCCTCAAAATATGTTTAACATTATTTTAAAAATGATTATTTCACAAAAACACATTTTTCTCAAAATTTTCCCAAACCGGTATGAGAACCGGTACCAAGCCAGTATACCGTCCGGCATGCCGGCCGGCATTCCGGTTAGAACAATTTTTCGTTTTTGAGCCACGGCCAACCCTACTGTCCAATTTCATCAAAAACCGGTACGATAACCGGTACAATAACCGGTGTATCGCCCGGCATGCCGGCCGCCATGCCAGTTGTATATATTTTCCGTTTGACAACAACTAAGGGTTCTAGGCAAAATCCTTAAGGCCGGTACGCAGACCGGCATGCCGCCCGGTATACCTCCCGGTATACCGGTGCGCCTACCGGTCCGTACAGAAACTGAGCAGATCGAAAATCTGCTTAATCCTACTTCAGTTTTTCTTAATTAACTCATCCAAATATCGATTTTAGAGACTCCAATCATGAAATTGACCACCCTAGACTGTAATATAGCATTCTCCTTCAATCATACTCAATTTGTGGTTTTAAAAACAAAGTACAAATCATAAAAATCAAAGTTTTTTAAAAAGGGGATCTATAAATAGTCCCTAAATGAGATTAGTAAAGAACACTAATCCTGGACTAATCCAAGCATGAAATTAAAAATCCAAAACCATAGCTATTACCTTTGAGATGTTGGCAACAATGTTTGTGAAGGATTAGTCTCCAAAAATCTTGATCTAACCTTCGATCTCTAGCAATTCTCCCAAGCTATCTCTCTAATCACCCTAAGTAGCCACTCTAATATATATTATGAACCCTAATGGGAGTAAATCCCCTTTTTATACTCCCCTAACCAGGTTTCTCTCTTTTTACTAAAATGTCTATCACTTAAAAGGGTATTTACCCTTGCAAGCCATCCCTCACTTAAATATATATATATATATATAAGCATATTCTTATTGAGGGATATTTTTAATTAATTATAACATTCTTATAAATTCCTTTATACACTTAGTCTTCTTATTTCTTTTCCTTTATTTTTTTTCAATAAATTAAATAATTCTAATTAAATAATTAAATAAAGATATGGGTATTACAACTCTCCCCAACCTAGAAAATTTCGCCCTCGAAATTAGAATACGTACTTGATACAAATAAGTGAGGATACTTAGTCCTCATGGCATCTTCGCCTTCCCACGTGGCTTCTTCCAAGTCATGATGCCTCCACAACACCTTCACCCACATAATCTTCTTGGAGCGCAATACTTGCTCCTTCCTGTCGATGATCTGCACAGGTTCTTCGGCATAAGATAAGTCCTCTTGTACCTACAAATCCTTGGTATTTAATACATGCGAAGGCTCCGCAATATACTTCCGCAAGTTGGATACATGAAAGACATTATGAAGTCGAGACAATGCCACCGGAAGCAACAAACGATAAGCAGAAGCACCAATCCGCTCAATAATCTCATATGGTCCCACATATCTAGGAGCCAACTTTCCCTTGCCTCTGAACCGGACTACACCCTTCCATGGCGATACTCGAAGAAACACAAGATCACCAACCTCGAACTCCAATTCCCGGCGGCGATTGTCAGCATAGCTCTTCTGCCGACTCTGAGAAATCCGCAGCCGCTCTCGAATCAGCTTAACACCATCAGAAGATAGCTGAATCAACTCTGGCCCCAATAACTGTCTCTCTCCAACCTCGCTCCAACAAAGAGGAGTACGACAACGCCTCCCATAAAGAGCCTCACACGGAGCCATCCCAATGCTGGACTGAAAGCTATTATTGTATGCAAACTCTACTAGAGGAATATAATCATCCCAAGCTCCCTAAAAATCCAACACACATCCCAGCAACATATCCTCCAAAGTCTGGATAGTCCTCTCTGACTGACCATCGGTCTGTGGATGAAAAGCCGTACTGAACTTCGAGAAGTCCCCAAAGCAGACTGCAAGCTATGCCAGAAACGAGAAGTGAACTTCGGATCCCTGTCACTGACAATAGAAACAGGTACTCCATGCAATCTGATAATCTCAGCAATATACAACTTAGCATATCTGTCGGTAGTGTAAGTCGCTCGAACCGGAAGAAAGTGAGCAGACTTTGTAAGCCGATCAACCATAATCTAGATAGAATCAAAGCCTCGACTTCACCTCGACAAACCAACCACAAAATCCATAGTGACATGCTCCCACTTTCACTCAGGTATTGGTAGATTCTGCAACAACCCTGCAGGTCGCTGATGCTCTATCTTCACCTGCTGGAAAGTCAAGCATTTTGCCACAAACTCAGCAACATCATTTTTCATACCTCTCCACCAAAAATTTTCCCGAAGGTTATGATACAACTTGTTACCTCCCGGGTGCATGGCATAAGCAGAACTGTGACCCTCCTTCAAGATACTGCGCCTCAACTTTGGGTCATTAGGAACACACATTCGTGTCCCGAACAAAAGCATGCCATCACTACCAAGTGGAAAATCACCTCCCAAGAATTCTGCCACTGACTTCTTCTTGGATGCAAGGAACTCATCCAAATCTTGCCCCGCTCGAATCTGATCTATAAAAGTAGGTCAGATAGAAAAACGAGCCAAAAGAGCATCTCCCAAATTTACCTCAAACACAACATTCATCTTCTTCATCTCACAAAAATTCTTAATACGAGCACAACGCAAACAAGATAAACTCCCTGCCGATTACGGCTCAAAGAATCGGCAACCACATTCGCCTTTCCTGGATGATAATGAATAGAGCAATCATAGTCTTTGATTAACTCCATCCATCGCCATTCTCTCAAGTTGAGCTCCTTCTGAGTAAACAGGTATTTCAAGCTCTGGTGATCAGAGAAGATCTCATAAGTGACTCCATATAAATAATGACGCCACTGCTTCAATGCAAAAACTACTGCGGCTAACTCAAGATCATGAACTGGATAATTCAGCTCATTAGGTTTCAACTGACGAGAAGCATAGGCAATTACCTTGCCCCTCTGCATCAACACACAGCCCAATCCACGCAAAGAAGCATCAGTATAAATCACCATATCATTGGTGCCATCAGGAACTGATAAAACAGGAGCAGACACCAACTTCTCCTTCAACGATCTGAAACTTGCCTCACAATCATCTGACCATATAAACTTCGCATTCTTGCGAATCAGCTTTGTCATCGGCAATGCAATAGAAGAAAACTCCGGAATAAACCGACAGTAATAACTGGCTAACCCCAGAAAGCTGCGAATCTCTGTCACAGTAGTTGGTCTCTCCCAACTCACAATTGCCTCCACCTTCTTTGGATCCACACGAATTCCCACTCTAGAAATAACATGGCCCAAGAATACCAGTTCTTGCAACCAGAATTCGCACTTGCTGAATTTCCCATACAGCTGCTTCTCCCTCAAAGTCTGCAATACCAATCTCAAATGCTGTTGATGGTCTTCCTCGTTCTTGGAATATACCAGGATATCATCAATGAATACAACCACAAATGAATCTAAGTAGGGTTGGAAAACCCTGTTCATAAGATCCATAAGCACAGCTGGAGCATTTGTAAGGCCAAATGGCATTACTAGAAATTCGAAATGTCCATATCGAGTAAGAAAAGCAGACTTGGGCACATCCTCATCTCTGATTTTCAACTGATGATACCCTGATCTCAAATCGATCTTCGAAAAGACCGAAGCTCCCTGTAACGGATCGAATAAATCATCAATACGCGGAAGAGGATATTTATTCCTCACTGTCACCCTGTTGAGCTGTCGATAGTCTATGCACATCCTCATAGACCCATCCTTCTTATTCACAAACAGAACAGGAGCACCCCAAGGGGACATACTGGGTCTAATAAAACCCTTATCAAGATATTCCTTCAGCTGCATCTACAACTCTAACAACTCAGCTGGTGCCATACGATATGGAGCTATAGAAATAGGACTCGCTCCAGGAACAAGTTCAATAGTGAACTCTATCTCCCGATCTGGCACAATATCCGGCAATTCATCTGGAAAAACATCAACAAAATCTCGAACTATAGGGATATCAGCAATGTCAAGACTAGACTGCTGCGAATCAACCACATATGCCAAGAATCTCTCACAACCCTTGCTTAACAAGGCCCTGGCCTACAAACAAGATATAAATATGCATCTTCCCGGAACTCTCTCGCCACAGAATTTCACCTCTTCATCATTTGGAAAACGGAAGATCACCTCCTTCCTCAAACAATCAATAACTGCATGATGGGTGGATAGAAAATCCATCCCCAAGATAGCATCGAAGTCCACCATAGGTAGTGGAATAAGATTCACCGACAAGGACTTTACTCCCAATAAAAGATCACATCCCAAAAAGCATGAGTTCACCCGAACGGATTCACCCACTGGTGTAGAAATAGACAGAATATATGGTAGTACAGAAGGTACTCTACCTAGCTTCTCACTGAAAGCTACTGAAACAAAGGAATGTGTCGCACCAGAATCTAATAAGACACGATCATAATGGCCAGAAATAAAAATAGTACCTGCAACCACCTCAAGTGTTGCCTCAGCCTCCTGACGAGTAATAGCAAGACACGGCCAGGCCTCATCTGACTACCAGCACTGGCAGCCGCTCTACCGGAAGAACCCATTGCTGCAGAAGGTGCCGACTCACGCAACTTAGGACACTGTGGAGCCTTGTGTCCCCACTCCCCGCAATTGAAGCATTTGAATCTCGCATCACCATCTTTGGATTTCGGACAATCTCTCAGCACATGCCCAAATACAACACACCCAAAGCATCGCCGGCCTCCACTAGGAGCACTTCCCACAGACTGATTTTCTTGATTCTGACTTCCATCTCTCCTTCCCCAGTTTCCCTGCGACTTAGAGCCACTGTGGCTCTTCTTGAAAGGGGGTTTATTTACCCCAGCCTTGAAGCTTCCTCCTGCACTAGAGGACTTGCCCTGCCATTGTCACACTCCGGAAATTTTAATTAATTTCCATTCGTTTAATTAAATCGAAAATCCTTAATCGTGTTTGAAATTCATCGATTTCATTCATTCTTCAAATCAAAAATCTTCATTCATGAAAGTCGTAGAGAATTCGATTACGAATCTAACGCAACTTGAATCGTCTCAATCGGAGTTCGGACGAAGAAGTTATGGACAAACTACTCTCGGAAAATCCAATCATTTAATTCTGTGGAAATTGACCCTTGGAGACCGGTACCCCAAAATCTGCGGACCGGTCATGGAAGGTCAGAAAGGCCACGACCGGTACACCCAAAATTGCAGACCGGTTGCCGCTTGTATTTTTGCTGCGCGAATATCTTAAATGAAGGGCTGTTTGGTCATTTGAGGTAGGGGTTGTATATATACAACCCATACACGTTTTCTTCTTCTTCCTCCCCCATTTGCAACCCTAGACTCTCTCTTCCTCCCTCTTTCTACCTTCTCTACCTTCTCTCTTGAATCCATGGAGATCCATGGTGGATCTCAACAAAATCAAAGAAGGAACGTTGCTCTCCTCCTCCCCCTCTACGCATCCATGGCCATGGATCGTCCATTGGCGGTAAGTTTTCTCCCCTCTCCAAAACCTAGATCTACTTCCTCTCTCTACATTATATGGCTATCGATTGATCATTTAAGGTTTTGGCCTTAGGAAACGTTGAAGAGCATCGTTAGAGCATCGCAATGGTGGGCATGGTTCACTCCGGCGGTCATGGAGTTTTCCGGCGATTTCTACGGCGAACTTTTCCGGTGACTCTCCGGTGGGTAAACTCTTAGCTCCTATCTTGTGTGCGTGCGTGGGTGTCTATAGAGTTCGTATTCATTGTTAATTTGTATCAATTTCACAATTCTCGTCGCATGTCGCATTCGATTTCATATACCGTAGAATTGTGGTCTATCGTACTTGAGGTGACTTGGATTGGGTTCAATTGTAGTCGTAGGATCGATCATGATTGACTTGGGTATTGTATGATGATTGTTGAATCGTGTAGAGGCCTTTGGAGTCGATGGCCGCTAGGTGTTCGATGAAATGCTTGAGTGAGCTTTGGAGTCGTTTTGGGAAGATTTGAGTTGATTGGGTTGTTGTAGGACCCTTGTGGGTGCCCGGTTGGTCATTAGGATTCCTTTTGGGTTGTATAAATTCTTAAATCACTCCCTTTGGTCTCGGACCCTTGTGATATTGGGCGTCGTTGGGTTTCCCCATGAACGTTGTTGTACCGAGTTTTGACTTGATAGTTGGTTGCCCTTGGGTGTGGAACCTTGTTGAATTATGGAAACCTAATTAGAAACGCAATGAACCTAATGAACGACAAATACGGAGATGGATCCTACGAGGACCACTCCTTGGCAATCTTGAATCATTCACGTAAATCCCACCTAATGGAACATCAATAATCATGTGAGCATATGAGGGTGATGTGGATCGATGTCGTAGGGAGGGTACCATTCAGGGGATTGGGAGGAGTGCATGCCCCAACCCTTGAGATTGATATTGGATGTGGACTGTGTCCCATGACCCTTGCCCTTGTGTTGTGGAGGGGTAAGGACAAGTTCGGTTATGTCCCGTGATCCAGCCCTTGTGTGTGGTGGTAGGACTTATGTGATTAATGGTACCCATCCGGGTTTAGGATGTGTTTGCCCTACCCGCGTTACGACCCCGGGTTAACGATGTGGTTGCCCTTCTCGGTTGATATTTCGTGTGTGATGCCCGTCGTGACCCCTTGAGCCGCCAAGTGGGAATAGTCGTGTTGAGGGATCGATGATAGTCTTGTACCACCTCTTTGTGTCACCAAGGGGGCTGTTGGTCGAGACGATTGCGGTGTCCCGTGACCTAGCCCTTGTGTGTGGTAGGTAGGACCTAGTGTGACCTCCTAGTACGCGACTCACATTCGATGTGGGAAAAGTCGGAATGGATGGCTTGAGCTCCCTTGTTCTTCAAGTGGAGACGCTGGTTGATAATGAATGAATAATAGAAAATCTACCCCCTTAACTCAAATATATCTCCAAGATGAACAACACCGGAATCTACAACAATAATGAGATGGTGGGTGGTGTTGGTGGCGAGGTAGTGGTTGTGGTTGGGTTACATGTAGAGGGTTTGTTGGTGGTTTCATTTATTGTGTGTTGGGTTGGGTACCTTTGGGTTTGCACTTACCTATCACGAGGGAGAGCGTTGGTTCACGTTGAGGTCTTGAGGTTGTGGCTGGACTTCTGTGTCTTGGGTTTTCTCTCTCTTTCTCTACCTTGGTGAGGACACTTAGGCACACATTCTCGTGTGTGCACTTGGTAGTGGTTAATAGTTTTCCTACTGAGCTGTGGAATGCTCGGACCCTCCTTTCTCTCTCTTTTCCAGGCTTGTACTGCAGGGTTTCTCTTGCAGGGGACTTGGAGCTTGTGCTAGTAGCTGGTTCCTTTGGAGCTGCATCCTTGGCTCTCCTTGTACTTGGTACTTCAGTTCAGTTCAAAGGTTGTAGCACTGTTATTGTTGTGCTTTTCTTTACCGTTGTAGTAGGTAGTTGTTGTATCTCTTTTCCATTTTCTTCAGTGACCAATTGTAATAAATTCAGTAGATGTACTTTCTCTCCTTTCTATATCATTTGTAATGTGATGAATGTTCTACTGACTGTGATAGATAACAATGATTAACACCCTCCTTTTTATATATGTCTTTCAAAAAAATAGACTTGAAATGTTTCTATTAAAATCGAGGGGTGTTACAGTTGGTATCAGAGCTTTCGGTTTGAATACCTTTGGATCGTGGGGAGACACCTAGTCTCCATGTGTTCTCAGGGTCATTACATACAACTATGATCGTTCCGGTGTGCCTTTGAACACCATTCCATCCTTGATGTCGGTTTCTCCATTCTTACTCACTCCTTGGTCGTTGGGCACTCCCAGTCCATTGGAGGTCGAGTGTGTGGTAATTGAGTCCTTCCTTGAGAGTCGTGGTATGTTGATTAGGAATGACATCTTAATCTCGATGTCTCGGTGTAGTGAATCTCCGGTGATTGATCATAGCTGAATGGTTGAGATCTTCCACGATGTACTCTTGTTTGTTCGCTTGGTTCTTGGATTCCTGTTGCATTTAGAAGGTTGAATTGGTGTTTTGTTGATTGGTGGAAATCTTTAGTGTTTGGGTCTTCCCCCCTACTCCTAGTGCGAATCCTTGTAAGGTTTGAGGTTGTTGAAGGATGAGTGTTAGGCCGAGTGCCTTTAGATTGTGATTTCTCTTGGTCAGTTGAGATGGTCGAACGAGTTCGAAATCGTGGTAATCTTGTCAGAAGAATAGATGGAGTTAGTGACTTGAGGTCATTCTTAGGGAATGGGTTGTGTGGATTCACGGTTGTTTATTGTGCTTGTTGATAATTTGAGAGATGATTTGTGTTTGGTTTGTCTTGGCATTAGCTATGAGAGGTATAGCCTCGGATCGATTGTGCTTTGGACGAGTTATAAAATTGGGATTTTGGTTTTCTCTTGAGGTTTGAAGCGATAGGGTGTGTAGAGTTGTCTTGCGGATTCCTTCGAAGTAATTTTGGGTTTTGTGACCCTGTTGGTCGGAAATTCTAAGTTGGTGATTGAGGTTATAGTATCACTTGCGACTTAGAATGCGATATGCTTGGATTTATCTTGTGGGTTCTTCTAAGTGGTCTTTGGACTTCCTTGAAAGTGTCTGTTGAGGGTTTTAACTCGATAAGTGAAATAGTGGTATCACTTGGTGATGGAGTTTGTAGTGTCGCTTAGAGGCTTAGATGTCTTGTGGATATCTTTGGAGTGTTCCTTAAGTTCCTTTGTGATGACGTTTGGTGGTTCAGAAATTTGTGTGTGGTTTCAGAATTGACTTGCGGTTTGGAAGCGATATGTCTGTTTGGGTTATTGTGGTTATGAAGGAATAATTGTCTTAGCATTTGTGGGAGCTAGTACAGTGACGTGTTTGAGGTTTTTGTAGAAATTGGTTTAAGGAATTGCGACTTGAGTTCCGAAGATTGGGGTTGTTCTTAGAGCTTGGGAGTTTGTGGTCCTTCTCTGGTTTTGGCTTGCGTGGATGACAGTTTGACCGTGGTGTGATTAGTTTCTTGACTTTGGGTTATCGATGGATCCCATCCATCTTCGTTGGTGATGTCTTAGGCTTGCATTCATACTTTCTCCTACTCGGTGCCATATTTTTGCGTTCTGTGCAATGAATGTGTGTTGATCATTCCAATTCTTCGTTTGGCACATTCGTGGTTGTTAGAGTTGCTTCGGTATCGATTGGTTATTTTGAAAGCTACTCGTTGTCGGAAAATCTCTTAGTTCTTATTTCTGGGACTCTCGATGTGGTAATCATCCTTCGTGTATCTCTCGATGATTCGTGGAATATTCTAAGTCTTGGCCCTTGCGGGGTAGTAGTGCGCTGTTCGCCTTTCGTGCAGCAGTTCGTTTGCATGGCGAGATCCTATTTCTTGAAATCGCATTCCCGTATCTCGCACTCTCTTATATCGGCTTGTCGATCTCGCGCACGTTTCTTGTCGGCCGTGTCGCTTCGTGAATCCAACTTGGCGTCGTTTCTTGTTCGCCGTGTCCTTGTGTGCTCGGACACTTCTGTTCGGCGACGTGGTTATCGATTGGATCTTGTTGATAGTGTGTTGTGGGATTGGTTTGTGGTTGGTGTGATCAGTGAGATGGAGTCACTTTTGTGTAGTGCAGTTGTGTTGCGAGTGTTGGGGTAGAATATATGTGTCCCTTTGAAGTCGACTGCACCGACTTAGTTTGCGTGATGTTTGTCATGACTGGGTGTGTGTAGTCCGTGTCATGTGGTGTAGTAATGAACATGAAGGATTGTTTTGAGAAGGTGACTGGCCAGCACATCTCAAATCAAACTTCATAGTCATTCTGGTACCGCGCTAGGTGTGTGCGGGTTGGTTTGTGAGATTTTGGTTGTTGAGTTCTTCCCTTGGTGTCTTTGTGATGGTTTGGTGTGATTCGGGTGGCACGGTGGTTGCGTGACCATTCCTTGTAGCTTGTTTTGCTTTCGAGTCCTCACTCGTATCAGTTGTATTGTTTCTACCTTGCTCGAAAAATAAATCTCGGTCTTGTTTCGTGCGTTTGTGATGGCAGAGTCATTGTGGATACCCTTGCAGTGGTCGAAAACCTCATCTTTGTTTTCGTAAAAACTCTGGAAAATATCTTTGGAAAATCGGAGTATCCGTATCGTGTCCGCGTATCGGCCTCGTACCCATATCGTACCCGTGTGTCGGTACTGTACCCTCGTGTCCAAATCTTGTCTTAGGCGTATCCTTGACATTTCGGCATGCCTTAGGGTGTCTTAGTGTGTCCGCGTGTCCCCGGTGTATCCCCCGCGTATCGGTGTACTCGCGACGTGTCCCTCT
>NMUG010012237.1:0-10416 GCA_002855965.1 Monotropa hypopitys
AGCTTCTATCTTGGTCAGATAGCGCATATAAGGTAGAGTAAAGCTTTTGCGATACAAGGCATTTCCCATTAGTGCATACCTAGCAGTCCGGATTCTAAGCTTCCTGGACTTGTCTCTGTCATAAGGTAGGATCCCGAACTTTATGTACTGAAAGATGTTGTCAGCCCACAAGTCGGTGTAGTCTAGAGCTTTCACTTCAGCTATTACCCCCTTAGTGCTTGGGTTTTCAACATACTGAAGTAATGAGCTCTTTGGGATGACCTCCTCTCTGGCCATGGCCAATCAGGCGAGCTGGTCTGCTTCCACATTGTTCTCCCTAGGAACTTGTGAAATTGTGAAGGATTCAAATTTTTTAACGAAGGCTTTTACTACTCGTAGGTACTTGACCATATTCTCTTCTTTTGCCTCAAATTCACCGTTGAACTATCCAACCACTAACTGCGAATCACTAATGGATGCCAACCTCTGTACCCCCATTGGCTTGTCTAGCTGGAGTCCTGCAATCATGGCTTCATATTCTGCCTAATTATTGGTTGCTCTAAGCCGGAATCTTAGGGCATACCTGAACTTATCTCCTTATGAGCTCTATAGCACCAGTCCAGCTCCACTTGACTCCTTCATCATAGATCCATCTACAAACAGTAGCCATAGAAATCGTACTGGTTGTTCCGGTGTAGCTTCTTCTGGTCATGTGTACTCTACCAAGAAGACTGCAAGGACTTGGCCTTTGATAGCCATCCTTGGAAGGTATCCGATGTCAAACTCTCCCAATTTTACTGACCATTGGATGAGCCTTCCTGACATATCAAGATAATGGAGAGCTCGTCTCAAAGGTTGGTCGGTTAGAATCTCGATAGAATGGGCTTAAAAATATGGTCGTAGTTTTCTTGCGACAGTCACCACTGCAAAGGACACCTTCTCGATCTTTGGGTATCTTGTTTTTGGGCCTCATAAAGCTCTGCTAGTATAGTAAACAGTATGTTGAATCCCTTGTTCCTCTCGAATCAGAATCGAGCTCACAACGTAAGAAGATACTGCAATGTATAGATATAGGCTTTATCACTGCTCTATCCTGATGAGTAGTGGTGGGGACTGTAGGCATTCCTTCACTATTTGGAAAGCCTCTTCTGCCTCCACGGTCCACTAAAAAGTCCTCTTTAGGATTTTGAAGAGCTGACATTTATCCGTTGCCATTGACATGAACAGGCTAAGAGCGGCCACCCAACTAGTTAACCTTTATACTTCTTTTGTTGTGTAGGAAGATTGCATTTCTAGAATGGACCTGATCTTTTATGGATTAGCCTCTATGCAAGACCATAAATCCCAAGAGCTTTCCTGACGCTACTCCAAAGGGACGCTACTCCAAAGGCACACTTAGTTGGATTCAATCTTATCTTGAACCTCCTTAAGACGTCCAAGGTTTCTCTTAGGTCGTCCACATGCTCCTTTGCATCCGCACTCTTCACCAACATATCATCCACACCAATTGTTGCTTTTATTGAGCTGAATGCCAGAACATTTCTTTTGGGTTTTGTGCTTAATGCATGCTCCAAATAGAGCAAGCACACAGTGCATGAATATGTGCACATCCTCTGTTACAGTTTACACTGCAAGGCTCGCGAAAAACAAGCCTCGCAGATAGTTTCATCACGGAGACACCTTGAGATGAGCCCCTGGGTCTGAACCACCATAGCCTTAAAATTGAGGCTAAAACGTGTCTAAACCCAGTTCAAATATGAGAAGGATTAATATCTTACGCTGGGATTTCTCAGGAAGATGGTTGGAGGGGAATATTAAAAGTTCAACACCGTCAAAATTTCCCTTCAGAGCAAGATCACTTCTCATCATCGTCTCCAGTAAACTCTTGTAGCTTTTTTCATAGCTGTGTAGAAAGAACGAAAGGAACATCAAAACCAAAGGATAATAAAGAGCAACATACTAGTAGAAATTCACATTTTAAATCAATAAAAGAGATAATTCTGGGTAATGATTGCTATAGATGAAAAGCTCCAAAAAATGTTACCTGTCGAGATCCCTTGCAAAAAAATAGAGAGCAATGTTATCTTCTTTAACACCAACTTCCTGAAGCTGTAAAGGCCACGTACTCAAGCGAGGTACTTCATTCAAGAGAATTTTTTGAGGGAATTTTTTCACCACTTCAAGAACTTTAGGTGATGCAAAAGTTGATAAATGTGCTTGAATCCCATCATGTAGCTCTGGGCGTTTCCCAATCTTCTGTACCTCAAAAACCCCTCTGCAAGCAAACAACATAAGCTCGCAAGAAAATATTTTCTAGATGGCATGTGCCCCACAACCAATAAACAAAAATAAAAATGAAATGGCTACAACTAAGACAAAAAATCAGGTAACATAAAGGACCATACTGCCAAATATATTCATGTTCTGGTATGACTGACATCTTCAATAGTACTGACACGGCTGCAGTATCAGTACTTGGCGAGTCTCTTATGAAACGTTTTCTATAAGAAGGCTCGATGGGATTAAGATCTCCAATTCTCAAAGCAGCACATTCAGAAGGAAGGGCATATAAATGCTTCATGTTGTTAACACTTGTAAGCTCGCAAGATTCAGCAGTAGAGTTCTGCAGTAGCGGTTGCACCTCATGTATCTCATCAGTAGAAATTTTGTTCCTTGGGTTAATTGAAGTCGATAGCTTATCTTGAGGACGTATTCCACTATTTAAGCTTGTATTTGACATGGACAAATCATCATCCGGGTCAGGCAACTTATTTTTTCTGTATATTCCAGGCTTTTTAAGTATAGCTGCCTCAATCGCCGCTTTCAATTTATTACCTTCATCCACCACCTCCTTTAAACTTTTTGAAGCAGATGCACCACCAAGAAGTGACCGAGCATTTTCCAAATTTTGGCTGGGAGTACTTCTTCCACCAGCTATAATACCTGCCCTTGAGTGATTTATAGTACTCTCCCTAGTTCTCTCAGCAAGATTTGTGGATTCCACAGGTCGGTGTAACACATCCGGAAGACATTCATTAGCATTACAAAATGGTCTCTCAGATGTAAAAGTACTTGACAAGGGATCATACACGTCGCTAATCCCATTGGTCGATGATGCTCCGACCATTCCGTGTGACCATGACACTCCCTTAATTTCACCTAATCCAGATGGACAAAAGCAGAAACTTTAATAGACCAATAACATGAAGGTGAAAAAGAGATCTAGAGAAACATATTATACATATAGTCGAAAAAGGTTAAAAAATACTGATAATATAGTACCTAAAGGAACTGATGATTCTGAACCCTTATGAGTTACATTACTGGTTGACCTTGATAATGTACTTAATTTCCTGTCAGATTGCACACCCATGGATTCATGGTTGCTGCTTACAGAAAGGAGGGAGTAACTTTCACCATGAGATGCTAATTTTTTATCACCTCTCAACACAGAGCCAGTAGCATTGCCCGTCACTGAACGCACCAATGAGTGCTCCGTTCTGAATGAATTTTTCCTTTCCAGTAAGTTCCACTCTTTTGCTTGTTTCGATCCTTTCAGATCCTGGCCATGAGAAAATTTCGGGGATAACATCTTAACTTTTGATTCTGAAGGATTTAAACAGCCTGGGTTAACAGATCTATTAAATGACATCGATTTTCCAATCAATCTGACAGGTCCCTCCTTCATATCAGTGGAAGCAAATTCTCTAGATTTCTGCTTTTGAAGAACAACTCCATCATCAAGTTTCACTTTTGATGTTGCATTTGTACAATGGAACGAATTTGACTTTAGTAAAGTACCTGTAAAAGAGAGGGAGGGATTACTCCTAAGCAATTCAAGATAGCCATAAAAGCTCCAGCCATGTACAAAGAGAAAAACTTAATAACCAGAAGAATCGAGTATGAAAAACAATACATCCATATGTTTGCAGACCTTTAGAAGAAAATGCAGCTTTAGAAGTATTGCTAGTGGCTCCAGAAGATACTTGATGTGATGACTTCACTTTTCCTTTATCAAGGCTCCTGGATGACAAATCAAGAGAAAGTGCTGCTATTCTGATGGGACCAGGTGCCTTCGGCAAACCCAGGGTTGTCTCAAGATCCTGCCTTTTCACAGATGGAGCAATTTCAGTGTTCTCTGTGTGTCTTTTACATGAGGCCTTTTCACCCAGAATATCTTTATTTTGTTTATTTCCCTTTAAATAATTATCTTTTTTTTCCAACTTCACAAACAGATCGGTATCAAGAGGACTTGCTTGCCCGGAAGATTGACTTTTGCCATTCCCATCTATGGTCACAATTGTATCTTGCTTCAGGTCTTTTGTTTCTTCATCCAACTTGCATTCTTCACACAACCAATCACCTTCTGGTACTTTATCAATCGTTTCCCGCATGCAATAGCTGTGGCAGAAAAATGTTAAGAATATCTAAAACATGGAAATGTCAATTTATGTAAATCGATAAATCATCCAGAGAAGACATTAACACAAAAACCCTAGGCTTACGTGTGCTCTGCACCATCACTGCACCTCGTACATATAGCAAGCAAATCCTCCCTACCTGCATCCCCACAGATGTCGCAGACTTTTACCTGTTTCCACATAGTAGAGAATTATCAGGAAGGGAATACATCCTAAACCAATCATTGCAGAAGCCAAACATCCATATGTTGCGGAAAGATGCATGGAACCGTTAAGAAATAGCTCTACATAGATAATATTTTGTACAGTTAGATGAAATGTGATATTTACATCATGCTCTTCAATATCAGATCCATCACTATCATCGGTGGGATGGGATTTTTCCTGTAGGCTAGGTAATCCGCGTGACTGCTTGACCACCTCGATTTCTTCAATTTGCTCTGGAGAATTCACATCTGGCAAGCCACCACTACCCTTGTCTGTTTCGGCTTCCAAGTCCATCACATTTGGGTTGCAAGAATGAGATTTCCCACCAGAAGGACAAGAACTTGTAATCGGTACCTTCAGTAAGCTAGCACCCTCACTCCTGTCTCCTGAGGAAGGAATCTCTATCAAGTCCATCGCACGGGAAGACAACTCGGCTGAACCAGAACTATGGGGTGCATATCCTTTAATCGCACCTCTACTATCATGACTAGCCAAAACTTTTGCATCGTTAACTCTGCTAACACAAGAAATGCTCTCTCCATGGCCTTCTAAGACTTCTCTGTCCTCGAGCATTTTTGTAAGGGTTCTCTTATCATAATTGTATGGTGGTTTTAGAAGGGGCTGGTCATCCCCAGTAGTAACACCAGATGACAAATTTCTATGCATCTCAACATCTTCCAATGGACAAGAAACTTCACAATTCCTCGAGCAAGCTTTACTTTCAGCATTTTCAGAGAAAGAATCCTGATTTGAATTGACACTAAGTAAGTTACTCGTTTCACTGGCAGTATTCTGTCCACTCCGACATGCAGTGATCTTAACCGGTACTACATCATTGACAGAATACTGACTACCAACATTTCTTTCACTTGATTCATCCGAATATTCATGAGCCTCTGACCCCATGAGAGCTCGATTAATATGTAAGCAAGATGAGCAAGGAGCAGAACACATGTTACATGTCCCAGATTCTGCTCTCGTGAGGACTTGCCTACTCTTGCAATGCTTATTTGATCCCTTTTCATCAGGAGGCAATACCTGAAATAACAGCACAAATCAAGCAAGTGAATACACATGTAAAACTCTTTCCTACCAAAAGGAACCGCGACCACCAAGGAGAGTTGAAGAGTAATTGACAATGATTGACACAGTCACCGATACTACTATAGAGTCATGGAAATTGAGTTTCTAAGCATGAATGTTTGTCCAAAAACCACAAGGAGTTGTGTGTTTAGCATTCAAAGTGAGGGGTGATCCACATGGATTAAAACAGGGTAAAATGAATCTTTCCCTAAACTGTGCATAAAACAAACTACGTCATGTGTCATGTTTAGAGTCGTATCTTTAACATAGCCGGTCTCAATCCCGGAGAAAGGAGTATGGTTGTGCGTTAGTTAGCTGACAGCCAGCACATAAAAACCCCAGTTAGATCCCTATGACATAAATCCATTTATAAATAAATACGACTAATGCTAGGGCGTTACCTTTATGCGATGCGTTGTGTCAGTCTTGTGGTGCTTCGAAAAAAATGCAAGGGACGTTGCACCTGCCTCGAGATGTTTCGAAAAATTTGCTAGGGGCGTTGCACCTGCCTCGGGGTGTTTCGAAAAATTTGCTAGGGGCGTTGCACCTGCCTCGGGGTGTTTTGAAAAATTTGCTAGAGGCGTCGCATCGGTGCCCGGGTGTGGCGATAAATGAGCAAGGGTTATAGCATGCTTTTGGACGAGCGAGGGCAAAGAAGTTAGTACAGGAAAATAGGCTTAGGTTTGCTAGCTGAAATATAGGGTCGCTGACAGGTAAAATCATGGAGTTAGTTGATTGTATGATTAAAAGGAGAATTAGTATCACTTGTTTACAAGAGACCAAGTGGGTTGGAGAGAAATCTAAGGAAATAAAGAGCACCGGGTATAAGCATTATTACACTGGAAAAAATAGACATAGGAATGGAGTATGGGTACTTATAGCAAAACACCTTAAGGATTACGTTGTCACAGTCTTGAGAATGGGAGATAGGATTATTTTGGTTAAACTAGTGATTGGAGAGATTATTGTATATGTTATTAGTGCCTACACACCCCAAGTCGGTTTGGATGATCATGTAAAAAGACAATTCTGAAATCAAATGGATGAGATGGTGCAAAAAAATCCTTTAAAAGAAAAGATATTTATAGGCGGTGATTTCAATGGACATCTATGCCACATTAAGCAAGGGTATAAAACGGTCCATGGTGATTTTGGTTTTGGCTCTCAAAATAAAGATTGAAAGAGTATTTTAGACTTTGCAGTGGTTTTTGACCTTAAAATAATGAACACTTCTTTAGAAATAGGGATGAGCATCTCATCACTTATAAGAACAGGTCTAATAGAAGCCAAATAGACTACTTCCTAGTAAGAGACGTAGTTCGTTTAGTTTGCAAAGATTGTAAGGTCATACCTGGACAGTGTTTGGTATCACAACATAGGCTTATAGTCCTAGATATTTATTTAAAAGGTCAACAGAGAATGAGAAAAGAGAGCAGAGACCCGCGAACTAAATGGTGGAGCATAGGAGGGGAGAAGTTGGAGTTGTTTAGAGACAAGATGTTAAATGAAGGAAGGTGGAATATCGAGGGCAGCAGTGAGGAAATATGGAACACGATGGCCGAAAAGGAGAGGCTCCGTCTCAAAAGAGACTTGGTGGTGGAATGATGCGGTCCAGACCATAGTAAAAGCTAAAAAAGAGTGCTTTAAGAAGTGACAAAAAGATAAAAGTGATGTCAATTTTAAGAGCTATAAACAAGCTTGCAATAAGGCCAAGAAAGCTGTTGGGGAAGTTAAGATGGGATCGTTTGAGTATTTCTATAATATACTAGATAACAAGGATATAGAAAATGATATATATAAGCTTGCAAAATGGAGAGAGAAGAAAACGAGAGATGTATCACAAGTTAAGTGTATAAAAGATGACAATTATAAGATACTAGTGAAGGATGAGGAGATTAAGGGAAGATGGAAGAATAATTTCGATAAATTATTGAATGAGAAACATGAGAAAAACCTCAGCGAAAATTATTTGGGTGCTTCTAGTAGGAGAGAGTCAAGAGTATATGTTTTATCGTAGAGTACAAAAGTATGAAGTGATAAATGCATTGAAAAGAATAAAATCAGGCAAGGTTTTAGGATCAGACGGCTTCCTTATTGAGGTATGAAAGAGCCTGGGGGACAGAGAAGTGGTGTGGTTGACAAAACTCTTCAACAAGATTATTCTGACTAGAATTATACCTAATGAGTGGAGAAAAAGTACTCTAGTACCAATATATAAGAATAAATGAGATATTCAGAGTTGCAACTATAGAGGTATTAAATTGATGAGTCATATATTGAAACTGTGGAAAAGAGTTATTGAGCATTGACTAAGAATGCTAACAACCGTATTAGAGAATCAATTTGGGTTTATGTCGGGTAGGTCAACAATAGAGACAATATACTTGTTAAGAATATTAGTTAAAAAATACAGAGAAAAAAAGAAGAATATTCACATGGTTTTTATAGACTTAGAAAAGGCATATGATAAAGTGCCTAGAGACATTATATGTCGGGTCTTGGAGAAAAAGGACATAACGAAAGAATATATTGATGTAGTTAAATATATGTATGAAGGTGCTGTCACCACTATTAGATCTCCTATAGGGAAAACAAGTGAATTCTCAATCACAGTAAGATTACATCAAGGGTCTGCTTTGAACCCTTATCTTTTTGCTCTAATTACGGATGAATTGACTAAACCTATTCAAGATGATGTCCCATAATGTATATTGTTTGCTGATGATATTGTCTTGGTAGATGAAACTGCAAAAGATGTTGATGTCAAATTAGAAACTTGGAGAGAAACATTAGAGTCATAAGGTTTTAGGATCAGTAAAAGTAAGAAAGAGTACATGGTCTGTAAGTTTATTGATAGCCAAAGTACTAATGTTGATATAGTGTCCCTCCAAAATCAAGAATTACCAAGAAGTAAATAGTTTGAATATGTTGGCTCAATTATTAGTAAGGATTGAGAGATTGTGGAAGATGTTACGCACAGAATTCAAGTTGGATGGATCAAGTGGAGGAGTAGTTCGAGAGTATTATGTGATCGTAGGATGCCTGCAATGTTGAAGAGGAAGTTCTACCGTACGGCCATGAAGTCAGCCATATTATATGGTACAGAGTGTTGGGCAACTAAGAAACAACATGTGAGTAAGATAAGTGTCATTGAAATGAGAATGTTGAGATGGATGTGTGGTAAAATTTTGCGAGATAGAATTAGAAACAAAAACTTTCGCGATATGATAGGGATAGCACTGCTAGAAACTAAGATAAGAAAAAATAGATTACGTTAGTTTGGACATGTCTATCACAGGCTCATTAATGCGGTAGTTAAAAGCATAGTTGTGAAAGGCGCACCTAGGCGCGCGCCTAGGCGCGAGGCGTGGCGGGGCGCGAGTTTGGGGTCTCGGGAGGGTCAAGGCGCCACCCCCTCGAGGAGGCGCGGTTGAGGCGCCGAGGCGCGGGGCGCGCGCCTTTTTCATTTTAACGAAAAACACTTATTTTTTTCAAAGTCTTCCTTGGTTTTCGCTCGCCTCTATCTGTTTAGGAATATAGGGCCGGTTCTATAACAAAAATTACACAAGGAGGTCCAAAAATAGCGTTTTCGCCACAGTCCCCACACCCCCGGTATAAAACAATGTTGAAGGTTGTCTACACTCCAACACAGAAGATGATGCATGTTTTACAACCCCGCTAGAAGTGACAGCGTCTTCTAAGTTTAGTTGAACTTCGAAGACTAGGATTTAAATGTATTGGGTATGATGTCCTACATCAAAATGGGATGCATAATACCCTGGGATATGTAGAATAATTAATCCGTTCACTATAAATCCTATTGGGGAAAATATTTCAATGCACACGCCCCTTAAAAAGTGATTACTATTGATTTTAATGATGATTAGTTTATGATGGTCGAAAGTGCAAGTAGGAATTAGTTGTTTTATTTCTATTTTAAACATTGAATATTTGCGCTTTTATTGAATTTGACATTTTATTCATTGTCTTGGTACTTATAATTTGAAATATTAGTCAATGCTATTTTTTATTATTTTTCTCGCCTTATTGCGTCTCGCTTCGATAAGGCGCGCACCTCGCCTCGCGTCTGAACCCCAACAGGCCATTTGCGCCTCGGTGCGCCTCGCGCCCCAAATAACTATGGTTAGGAGAAGTGATAGAGTTATGATAGATGGTAGCACTAAGGGAATGGGTAGACCTAAATTGACTTTAGAATCGGTAGTTCGTAAGGATTTAAGTTTATTAGGTATAATGGAACACAATGCACTTGCCAGAGCACATTGGAAAAAAAATTCATGTAACCGACCCCATTTGATTAGGACTCAAATATCAGTTTTGTTTGGTTTGGTTTCTGCATAAAACAAGCCATATTGAAACCTAGTTCAAATTTTCATAAAACAATATTCTACTAAAAAAGAAATATGAATATGTGCGGGAGCCGAGTGAAATCATCGTAATTACAAACATATTGTTTCTTATATAAATTTGCTTTTCTTGAGCTTCTTATGACTTGTGTCACCTCCACCACCGATTACCATTTGCTGAGTACTTCAATCATTTGGATTCATAAGCCTCCATCCTTCAAAACCAAATACAATCCATCATATTTAACAGGATATAATAAAATTGAACCTCTCTACAACTAGGACCAAGTACAGTTGCTTTAGAACCACATGTCGATTATTACATGTCCCAATAACAAGAACAAATAAGTCTGGAGGAAAAA
>NMUG010012238.1:0-10416 GCA_002855965.1 Monotropa hypopitys
ATCCCCATATCGTGGTTGCAAATGTTATCCTGGGAATCCCTAAAAATCAAGTACATTCCCGGATTGTCGTTACAAGTTTACTATGCCGGGAATCCCTAAAGATCAAGTACATTCTCGCATAGAAACAGTTTAATTATAAACGCGATCATCAATTACATCCATGAATCGTCGTTCTCGTTTCCCTTTCATAATTTACATGTGATGGATTTAAGGTTGAGTACGAGTAGCCCTCATGGGGCACATCCTCAATATTGAGAGTTCATTTAATATTTTAGGCATATTGTCATCTTCCCGCCTTTTAACCTCAACCTTGACCACGTCAAGGAGGACTAACCACAATGTCCTCTTTTCCAAGTTGATCATCAATCTCAATGTCAACGCCAACAAACCCAAGTAGTATCAATGAGGAAGTTTATGCCTCTGACCTTGGCGACGCCAAGGGAGGTCCACACAATCAAGTTAAGTCGTCGCAATTTCATACGGTTTACCTCAAGGGGTCCACAATCATAACTTTGTAACACTCAACCCATCGCGATACAACCCAATTCTTACAAACTATTCAACAAGGTCAAATCCTCCCAAAGGCCCATTTATGATAGGCTAAGTCATTTTACCGAACACATGATGTCTATGAATTAAAGAGTGATCAACTAACCATTCAATCACTAATCAACACTTCCAAAATTATTTATTCAACCATCGATACGTATCGACCCAAAATTGCATATTTCTACCAAGGGAGTTCTATTTAACCGCAAAGACGATATAAGGGGAACCATTACCAACTTAAGGCACAAACATGGAAAACTAAATACACACACACACACGTACAAGCTTGATAACGATCAAGGATTTACCCACCGGAGCAATCGCCGGAAAATGTCGCCGCAAACCAAATCCGCCATCGCATAGATCGTCTCACCCTCTTCAATGTTCCTCAAGACCGCATCTCCATATCTCCTCGCCGGAAAGTCGCCGGAATCCAAAATCTCGCCAGATGGATTCGCCAAGTGGGTTGCCGGAAAGCCCTCGCCAAGGAGAGCAACGTTTCTTTTTGGAGAGACCCCATTGCTCGAGGTTGAAAAATGCCCAAGAATCTGAATTTTGTCGGATGGAGAAGATAATGGGCTCTATGGAGATCTATGAGCAAGGGGAACAACCTTTGTTCTTCGAGAAAGTTCATCCAAGGCTTAGAAGCCCTTGGATTTAGAGGAGGAAGAAGAATCTCCATTAATGGAGGTGAGGAGAGAGGAGAGAGCTCTTAGGGTTAGAGATGAAGGAGATGAAGTATTGGGACATTTTTAGGGGTTAAAAACGAGTTTGGGGCGAGATTATCAAAGTGCCCCTCATTAAAACAAGCAAAATCGCGCAATTTCTGCGACCGTCGTCCGGACGAAGGTCAGGGTCGTCCTGACGAAACCCCCAGATCAAAAATGGTTCCGAGAGTGTTTCGATCATAACTTCTTTGTCCGAACTCCGATTGAGACGATTCAAGTTGCGTTGGATACATAATTGAATTTTCTAAGACATTGATGAAGAATATTTTCAAATTCAGGAAATATTTTAGAGTCAAAATAGGCCAAGAAGACCCTTGGCACATTTCCAGAACAATCCAATGCAATGCCAATCCACTACCGGGGACTCTAACTACCCCGAACCATTGAATTTCATCGCGTGAGACTCGATATCAACAATAATGACATTTAAGAAATTGTTTACAATTCTAGGTCGTGACATATATTGAGTGATAGAGATCCAAAATTTACTTCGCGGTTTTGGACAAGTTTGCCACAAGCTTTGGGTACCTCATTGAAGTTTAGTACCACTTTTCATCCTCAAACGGATGGGCAATCGGAGAGAGCTATTCAAACACTAGAAAATATGTTACGATCATGTGTGCTTGACTTTCGAGGAGGTTGGGATGATTATTTGCCGTTGATAGAGTTTTCTTATAATAATAGCTTTCAAGGTATGATTGGGATGGCACCATTTGAGGCTCTATATGGTAGGAGGTGTCGGACACCAACATGTTGGAGTGAGATTGGGGAAATACAAATTTTAGGACCGGAATTGTTACAAATAGCGTCGGATGGGGTTAGATTAATTCAAGAAAGGTTGAAAGTGGCTCAAAGTTGACAATAGAGCTATGCGGATAATAGAAGAAGAGAGTTGGAGTTCGATGTTGGCGACTATGTATTTTTGAAGGTGTCGCCTTGGAAGGGGGTCGTGCGGTTCAAGGGAAAAGGGAAGTTAGCACCTAGATATATTGGTCCATATGAGATTGTAGAGAGAGTTGGGGCTACGACATATCGCTTGGCATTGCCGGTAGAGTTATCACGACTTTACAATGTGTTTCATGTTTCTATGTTGCGGAAGTATGTCAATGATCCAAACCATGTACTATAAGCGGAACCATTGGAGATAGAGGAGGATTTGCCTTATGAAGAAAAACCAGTGAAAATTATTGATAACAAAGAACAAGTGCTACGTTCCAAAGTGGTGCGATGGGTCAAAGTCTTGTGGCGAAACCATGGTGTCGATGAGGCAACTTGGGAAGGCTAGGAGAGCATGCGGAGGGATCATCCCCACTTATTTACAGGTATGTTTTAAATTTCGAGGGCGAAATTCCTAAAGGGGGGAGAGTTGTAATACCCGTTCCACATTATAAATTATTTTAAAAACAATTCAAGAATATTGGGAATTTTAGTGAGAGTAAGGAAGGATTGTTGGATGTAATTAAGTATTAATTATGTAAGTGATATAATAGAAAATACCCAATTTATACAAAAATTGTGTATAAGTAAGGAGGATGGCTCGTAAGGGTAATAACCCTTTTAGTTAAGGGGCAAATAGGTAAAACGCATTAAAAATCTGATTAGGGATTTGGGGAAACTTCCTAATCTCTTCATTATACAAAATTCTAGAGTTTGGAGGCTAGAGAGGGAGAAAGAGAAGGAGAAAGAAGAATTGGGTGAATCCAAGGCAATTGTGAAGGAATCCGAAGAAGAATCCTTCTTCAATCTTGATTCCCACGTAAGTACGAATCAATTTATGTATATATCATCTTCATATCACTTCAGATTTGAAGTAGATCGAGGTTTTAGTTTCAAATTCGTTTTTTGGGGAAAACCCATGGAATTAGGTTTTGATTCTTGTAATTGATTGTAATCAAAGGTTGTAGGATAGCCTCTATCATGTTTATAATGATCCTAGATGTTAGGAACACTTGGTTTCTGATTAAATTGAGGTTTGGAGGTGTTTGGAGTGAGTTTTGCAAAGTTAGGATCATTTTTCGTCAAAAAATCACGAGTTTCAGAAATTGGTGCAGATTGGGTCTCAACCGGTTGGGGTTTCTTGGCCAACCGGTTGGGGTTTCTTGGCCAACCGGTTGGGAGGAGGAGGGAAGGGGGCCAACCGATTGGCAACTGGTTGGGGAAGCGGTTGGGGCTGGGCAAGGCTATGCCCAACCGGTTGGGAGGTAAAGTCCGACCGGTCGGGAGTGCTTCTGTCCAGAATTTTGGTTAAGTTCTAGAAACTTGAAAAATGACTAATTAAGGTCATGTAAGGAATATTTTTGGCACATTAAGACATATAATCATTTGATTTATGTTTTCCTATTTGATTTCCATTTATAATCGAATTGTGGATTGAAATTAGTATTTGCTTTGACAGGTACACTTGAGAAAGGCGGTGAGGCCTCGCTCAAGGGAAGGAGAAGGCTTAAACAGCGGTATTCGGTGAGTGTATGGATTGGTATATATTGAAAGTACTTTGCATGCCTTTCAAAGCACATGTTTCTCCTAGTTTAATTGTTGAAGGCTTTTTACACATGTTTTAAGCTATATGGAGTTTGTGATGGAAATGCAAGTCTTCTTCTATGCATGATAGATTTATTTGGAAGCTTTCTTTCTGTAGACTACACGTTATACGTGGGAGTGGGTTGTATTAAGTTACATTGGGAGAATGCATGATATATGTATATATGCACATTGGAACGTAAGTTCTTGCAGACTACACGAGTAATCATGGGAGTGAGTTTCTCCGGGTATTACACCCACTATGGAGAGGGGTCATACCCCAGATGGAGTATCCTTGTGATAGATTAGATGAGTGTGCTGGGCATACGAACTATCACATATAGTGATAACTATTTTGAAAAGAAAAGTGGAAAGGTTTTGAAAAATGGGCTTTGATCATATACTTATGTAAAAGCATGGGATGCATGGGGTTGGAAGTATGTGTTTTTGGGGTTGGACCCTTGTTTCTTGCAAGGTTTAATCCTTGCATGTTTTTATAAATCCTTTGCAATTGTGAAATCAATATATCCTATTCACACTCTGGTTTCCTTGTGTTTTCTTAAATGCTTGGAAACTAGGTCTTAGAGCTAGCGGTCCACTACGAAGCTTGGTGTGATGATTTTTGGGAAGCATGTATTTGGTTGGATAGCTTGAGGCATAGCTTGTGGAGGTGCTACTTGGCTTGTGGGCCAGGATTTTTGGTTGAGATGAATCTTATTCTTTTAATCTTAGTACTTTGACTTTCCCTTCTAGTATTTGTTCTTGGAAGCAATTTTGGGTACATTGTGGTTTGCTAGAAGAATAACTTGACTTTGAGTTTCATGCTTGCACTTGTGGCTAGTTGGTGTTCTGTTTTAGAATTTGATGACTCTTGGGTTTAAATGATAAGAAAAATTTTATTCCGCATAATTTTTTTGTATGTTTTGGTAAGGGATGTTACACTAATCTTGTATATCTAGTGGTATCACTGTGGAGTTTCTACTCCTACTCATTCCTATGGTGCAAACAGTGATGGAACATTCAGGATACATTGGTATGCCAAGCAGAGTATTCATATACTTTAGTGAAGAAGTCACCTATGTAAGCATGAAGTGGGGTCGCTTCTGTGAGAATTTAGGAAGGCAAAATTCTCGAGAATGTACTTGCAGAACAAGGAATAGTGTTCAAGGCCAAAACAAACACAAAAAATGAGAACTAAGCTGTATGAGGAAAAGTCCTGTGTGTAGTCTATTGTCTCGGATTACAAAAATGGCAGAACATTTCAAGACTACATGTTCACTGGTCAGCCAGTAATTCCCGATAGGCTTTTACAGAGGAAAGTTCAAAGCCAAAAGCTACCTATCCTATGCAGGACCAATCCATAGAACTCTCTCTATCTCTCTCCGTTTCATTGAGTCAGTTTCTTCATACATAACGCCATTATCATTCATGTGGGGGATTGTTGGAAAACTTGTTATCCCATATTGGAAATGTGGATAAATTTTTGGTTGAATATAATATTGGCCATTCTTTCATTGGTCACAACAAGCCTTAGGGGAAAGTAATGCGCATTGCTTATTTTCCCACACGCGCACACATATGCGTGCGCATCGCTGCCCGCCTGGCCGTGCCCGTGGTCCATGGTCCGTGGTCCGGGTCCGGGCCTCGTGGATTCGTAGGAATTTGACCCGTGCCACGGGCGGACCTAATTCTTTTTATGGAAAATCCAATTGGGCTTGGATTCAATTGGACTACCCGTAACTCATACCCATACCCAGTATTTAATTCAAAATTGAATATTCGTAACAATTTTATTGTGTAAAATCTGTTACAATATATATTTCAATACAGAATTGATTTATAAATTCGTAACAGTTCTAATTAGTTTTGTAAAACTGTTACACGATTTATAATGGAATTATTATAGGTTTAATTACGTAATTAATCTTCAGAGGCTCCCCTCCCTTGTGCATGGCCTAGGGAAAACTTCACTCCACAAATCTGTCTTCTCTCCTTAATCTTTGATTAACATTCCTCCATATTCTATAAAATTCAATTCCGAGAGAGTTCAAAACACAGCAAGTTCACAGGTTCGGAAGAATTGTGCTTCACAACCAGACAACCGATTTTATCCTGGGAGCCGAAGGCCAACGTTAATCTCAAGCACCTCCGGTGAGGTGGCCTATTTTGGCTTAAGGAGACCATGATCAACACGGGACTTCGGTTAATCTTTTATTCCATTC
Source organism: Monotropa hypopitys (assembly GCA_002855965.1). Taxonomy (NCBI): domain Eukaryota; kingdom Viridiplantae; phylum Streptophyta; class Magnoliopsida; order Ericales; family Ericaceae; genus Monotropa; species Monotropa hypopitys. Next base: position 6,020 of record NMUG010012238.1, read on the forward strand.
TTTCTAAATTTCTTATTGTTAATTTTCATTCATATTCTTTCATTTTTATCCTAAATTAAATTGTTTACAAATTTATACAAAATCAGATTTCCTTTTGCACATATAATTCCTACAAGGTCCTCTTTCAATCTCAAGTGTGGAGAAAATTTCTTCCATGGTCATTGTTTTAGGGCATGCTTGGTAGACTTATGGAGGACACCAATTCATAGAATTGATTTAACAGTCTCCATGTAATACTTAAAATCACAATTTTTGGTAATTAAGTTTATTATTAATAATTTAAAATTAAATAACTTAATTGGAAATATTTGAGTTAAGATTTTATAATAAGACCGAAAAATTAAGAAAAATTTATTGACGGAATATTAGATTTTTTGGAACATAGGATAATTTTAAGGAATTGAAAAAGAGGAAATGAAATTAGTAAAAATAGAATTTAAATAAAAATATGGATGTTAGGATACCATAACTATGGAGTGGATCACCACACCATAGAAATTTCCTTCAAAGTATATCTTCACTAAAGTGACGACAATTCTCCACCGAGCAAGTTCATTCTCAAGCCAAAGAAGAAAGAAAGAGAGGAAAAGAAGAAGAGTGGGACTGAAGAGCAAACCGAGCCACTAGAACTCCAACCGGCAACGGAATAAAGGTAATAACATCTTCCCCTCTACCCCTACCACCCTAGAAAATTACAAAGCTGCACGAAAATGGAGTTAGAAGAAAAAAGTACGAATTCCCATTTAAGAGAATCAAATGAAATTTTAATCCATTTCAACTTAGTTTTAGGTAGATTTTAGATGAACTATAGTGTTTAGGGGTATGAAATCATGTTAGAAACTCATTTGAGGTGTTAAATATAAAACTACTGAACCAAAACCCAAAGAAAAACGAAACCAGAATGGTGTTCTGCTCGATGGGTATGAACACCGGCATATCGTCCGGTATGCCTGCCGACATACGGGTAGCTTACCGGCCGACATACGGGTACCCTACCGACCCCTTATAAATATTTGGCCCAAGGTTTTCACCCGAGAGCAGAATGAACGGTATACCGGGCAGTATACCGATATGGATACCGGTTAGAGAAAAAATGTGGTAAAGGTTAATAAATCTATAATACAAATCAAAACGTTTTTTGAATTTCCTGCCCAAAGTTGTCCCAGTCATATACCAATCTATCCTAGTCATATCCAGTCATGTCTCAATCATACACACACAAAATATATAGATAATCGTCCGATCAAAAATCAAGGGCTTAGATTCAATCTCACACATCCCTTATACACAGTGCAAAATTTTATTATGGGCCCACCCATCCACGCACACTTCTTCCCACACCATTCTACATCGAGACACACACACGCTTCTCTATCGAGACACACACACACACGCCTTCTCCTCTTCCCACGCCATTCTCCATCCTCAATCGGACATACATCACCTTAAGGCATGAAGCAACTGTGAGAGCAAATCGTTCGGAGTGAGAGAAAATCATCCCTAATCTGGCCAGCTATAGCTCCTCGACCATCGACGGAAAAACCACATCACTTCTGTAAGACACCCTTCTCCTCTTCCACTACTCCATGACGATTCTCTCCTCTCTATCTACAGTTCTGTTCTTCATCTCTGGCAATTTACACATTCTAGTTCACTACCGCCCTAAAGCGGTGCACTACCATAGGGTTCGCAGACGTCCTTGGACATGGCATACAACAAAGAAGACGGAGACAATTACCTTATCTCAAACCTCTTGGACCTCTGCTACAATCAGGTGTGTTTACCTCATCTCTCTCAATCGTATACGCACCCCCCATTGGTCTCGACTGTCATGAGAAGCAGCAGCTACCCTCTGTTGATTGGCCGATTTAGGGTTCGTGATTGACGTTCCAAATGTTCCATGTCCATTCTAAGTTTCCGTTTAATTTCTATGAGTCATTGTAGGTGTTGTTCCAGCCATTCCGTCATGAAGCTTCAGTGTTGGTGAATCCGTTGGTGAAATTTCTGGTGTAAATAGAAATTTCTGGAGTGGTATATTTTTCGAGTATATTTTTTCCGTTGGTGAATCCGTTGGTGAATTCGTTGGTGAAAGTTCGGGAAAGGTATATTTTTTTCTGAGTATATTTTTTTCGAGTATATACACGTCATGAAATTTCTGGTGTAAATGGAAATGAGGTTTCGGTGGCAAGATCCGTTGGTGAATCTCCTCTTGGAAACCACCACTGCAGGTACACCTCTTCAACTTTAGTGTTGTTTGGCTGGTTTTTGGTAGTTTTTCATTTGGGGGTTTGGCTGTGTGTTCTCTCTATCTTGGTTGTGTTTTGGGGGTTTTCCGTTTAGGGTTTCGATGTGTGTATGTTGATGATGTAAAACTTCTTGCATTTCTTTACTAAAAATTTGTTACTGATGCTTGGCATTTGAAGGCATTTTCTAAGAATAAATGTCGCTTCATCTGTAAATTTGAACAAATACCGATTCATCTGTCAAAACACTTTTGATGCATATCATTTGGTACTTTGTGCCAAGCAATATTTCAGTGATTTGAACTTTTGGGTTTTATTCTTTTCAAATTCCTGTTATAGGGAATTCTTTTGTTGGCCTGGTTACATCCTATGTTGGTGGGGTTCGAAAGGTAAGTTTGACCCTTTTAGGTATATTGTCACGTCCCGAATTTTCAAATCATTTTTTAAAAATCATTAAAATGGATAATAAGTAAATTGGGGAGAGCCACTTGCTACACATAAGCTAAACAGTAAAGATAATCGGACAGTGCATATTAAGATACATGAGAGGTACAAGAAGTACAAAGTACGGAAGCATCTAAATACACTGGCTATCTACAACTGATACAACTGAAATGAAATACAATGATACAAGAAAGGTAACTGAAATAAGAGTGGAAAAGATCCCAATTAAGTATGGCAGCTGACTCGAACTCCAATCAACAAAGCCTCCTCACCCTGCAACACTAGGGAAAGGGGAAGAGGGTCTGAGCGTTCTACGTGCTCAGTGATAAAAACCACTACTACTACTACCGTGCATGCATATGGAGAGTGTGTGCACAAGTGTCCACAATCAAGCATGCAAAGACGAGAGAGAACCCAAGTGTATAAAGTGACCGGAACTCCTCAAGGTACACAAAACTCGAAGGTGCAACTAACCTAGAGCAATGACTCAAATCCTCAATAGCAATGGGCATGTGACTAAGTCTCCAAGACTCAACTAAGGTAGATTATCATCCGAACACAACACTTTACTTTCCGTACTAGGACTAGACCATTCCAAAGTTCTACTAGAAAAGACTAAGGTTTACGTTACCAAAATATCACTCACTAATATACCATACGTTCTTTTCTAACCTTAGGCATTGTCATGGATTTGGGTTCAAGTACCACTTTGAGATATTTGGACGATTCAAGTATATATTTCCATGTTCTTGTTGCGCATTCTATTTATATCTTCCGAAGTGTTTCCACAACATTACAATAGGCATAAATCCAAGAATCCCCTCATAAGTCCATTCTTGATTACCCTTTCATTTCTTTCACTATATTTGAGAATCGTTCCACAAAGTTGTTACATGAATAAATCCAAGAATCCCATCATAAGTCCATTATTGATTTATCCTATCATTTTCTTTTTATCATACTCAATGTTCGTATAATATTTGGGTGGGTCCGGTATAGTGGCTTGCCAATACACTATCCTTTTCATTCGTCGTTTCCCAACTCGTTGGGAGGGTCAAGTTACCCCATTGTGCACAATGTCATGGATGGAGCGACCATCCAGGGAATCCCTTCATAAGTCGATTACCATATAAATAGTCCGTCATTCCCGAATTCGATGGGAGGGCCAAGTTACCCTTTGATTCCACGTCGTTAAGTGACTTCATTAAATGGTTCTTTACCCGTTGATTCCATTAAGTTTGTGAGTCAAGAGTGAAGGATTCGAGATTCGATGCGAATAGACCTCGTAGGGCACGTCCTCCATATTCAATATTCATTAGGTATATTGAATCCATTAATTAACTTCTTCCAACTTTAGCTCAACCTTGAACGGACCAAGGAAGACAACCAATTTGCCAACTTATGTGCGACTAAGTGTTTCAAGACCGACACTCCACCTTGACGACACCAAGGGGATAAACCCATCGTTCTACCCTTCTCAACCGTGATGGGACCAAGGGAGATCCCAGGTCAATGCTAACAGTATATCGGACTACCTTACTTCTTACCTCTTTACCTATCGAATTCCCAACTAAGTCAAAACACCAAGGATACAAGAAGGGACCCAAGACCATCCCAATACAACGGTTCCTACTCCAATAAATCTAGGCAAATCACACATGCCCTCAATTTGATCCAACGACCACTATTGGAATTTCATCGAACACTTGG
>NMUG010012239.1:0-10416 GCA_002855965.1 Monotropa hypopitys
ACCAAAACATACGTCGCAGATCATGGTACATTTTGTCTCCGCCAGGATGAACGGCAAATGGAGAATGATGGAATTCATGAAGGATTTTGGATCGACAAACCGATGTCACAAATAGTCTACCCTTGAAACGAACACCCATATCCTGGAAAACAGCCCAACTTGGAGGTGCTTGCCTATCAAAACACCTAGAACAATAGATAGCGGCTTTGTCATCACTAGCTTGAGCTTCCATAACCTTTTGAGATAGAGGAACGAATGGTCAGATTACACAAAGTGGTAGTTCCCCAATATCTTCATAATGAAGCACAAATTCTCCCAAACTTTCTATGTATTTCCAGTCACGTATGGCTAGGCTAGCCAAGTGACAGGACCTTCGACTCAAGGCATCTGCGACAACATTGGCTTTGCCCGGGTGATAGTGCAATTCAAAGTCATAATCTTCAAGGTGCTCCATCCACCGACGTTGATGCATATTGAGTTCTTTCTGGGTGAACAAATACTTAAGGCTTTTGTGGTTGGAGAGCACTTCAAATTTCTCACCATATAGGTAATTTCTCCAACTTTTCAAAGCAAAGATCACTGCCGCAAGCTCCAAGTCATGCATCGGGTAGTTCTTCTCGTGGATTTTCAATTGATGAGACCCATAAGCAATGACCTTACCCGATTGCATCAACATGCAACCCAAACCATCGTGAGAAGCGTCATAATAAACAGTGTAGCCAATGCCTCATTCAAGAACTATGAGGATAGGAGACGAAGTCAAACGTCTTTTTAACTCTTCAAATACAGTTTCACATATATCATCCCAAACAAAGCGGATGTCCTTGCGTGTAAGACGAGTCATCGGAGCTGCAAGACATGAAAAATCAAGAACAAATCGTCGATAATAGCCCACAAGACCAAGAAAACTATGGACTTCAAAGACATTGGATGGCCTAGGCCAAGAAAGAATTGCTTCGATCTTCACTGAATCAACATAAACACCCTCTTGGGATACTACATGACCCAAGAACTTTACTTCCAAAAGCCAAAACTCATACTTGATGAGTTTGGCATACAACTGACGTTCTCTCAACAATCTAAGAATAATGCCAAGATGATTCTGATGCTCCTCTACTGAAGTGGAATAGATTAAGATGTCATCTATGAACACCACAACGAACTGATCTAGAAAAGGTTGGAAGATGCAGTTCATTAAGTCCATGAATATGGCCGGAGCATTGGTTAGCCCAAACGTCATAACCACAAACTCAAAGTGACCATAGCGAGTACGAAAGGCAGTTTTAGAGATGTCCTCCTCTCGAATGCACAACTGATGATAGCCCGAACTCAAATCTATCTTTGAGAAGCAAGTAGATCCCCGCAACTGGTCGAAAAGATCATCGATTTTGGGCATAGGATAAAGGTTCTTAATGGTAACACGATTCAGCTTTTGATAATCAATACAGAGGCAGAGGGATCCATCCTTCTTTTTGGCGAAGAGAGCAGGCGCTCTCCAAGGAGAAGAACTAGGATGGATAAATCCCAATCCGAATAACTCTTCAATCTGAGATTTCAGTTCCCTAAGCTCGGTGGGAGCGAATCGATATGGAGGAATAGAAATCGAAGCGGATCTAGGAATAAGGTCGATAGAAAACTCCACTTCCCTCTCGGGAGGTAGACCCGGTAACTCCTCTGAAAAAACATTAGGGAAGTCACAAACGACTGATGGCAGTTCCTGATGCTCAGAAACATCATCATCTAAAGCCAAGCTGGCGAGCATGCAAAGCTGACTCGATGGGATCCTGATGATCCCCAAGAAAATAAAAGAAGTCTCCCTCCAGAGCTTGGATGAGAACTCTATGCCGAAAGCAATCGATGTTGGCATGATGAGCTGATAACCAGTCCATGCCCAAGATAACATCAAACCCCAACATCCCCAATACAATAAGATCGAAATAGAAATGTCGATCTGCGATGGTCATCTCACACTATCGACAGAAATAATTTAGAGGGATACGGCCACCAACTGGTGACTCCACTAACAATGGTAGATTAAATACATCCAATTCTAACCCCAAATCAAATACAAAAGAAATTCCGAAAAGGAATGCAATGCACCTGAATCAATAAGAATAGAAGCCCAAGAATTATAAATAAGAATATTACCATGGACGACTGATGCTTATGGCTGTTAGATAGAAGGCTGATGATCCATAAATAGAATAGCATAGACTCGACCCTGAGTCATTTGGCCATGCCCTGCACCACTACGTTGGCCCGAAGATTGTCTTGGTCCCGAAGGACCCTTCTTATCTGACCTAGATCCCTGACTGGAATAGGTCGGACCTGGCTGGAAATGTTGATGCTGGAAAGACTGAACCTAGCGGGGCTGTTGGACAGACCCTGCCTCACTACGCTCCATGCCCTTAGATGGAAAACATCTAGAGACATGACCGGATTGGCCACAATCATAGAAAGTGACCTGCGGGCACTCCGTGCGAAGATGGCCCTGTTGGTTATACTTGTGGCATACAATCTGAGCCCTGAAAGCAACACCGGACTGGCCGGGATTAACCTGTTGTTTTGACCTCTAGAGAAACATGATTGCTCACACTGTCTCTTCTTCCCAAAACTACCTGAAGAACCACTAGAGCTAAAAGATTGGCCCCTAGGTTCCCAGACCTTTACTTATCTAGATAGCTCCTTCTTAGATTCAATAAATCTTGCACACTCCACCATATCGGCAAAGACCCGAATACAGTGCCCCACAGTCAGATGCTGAATAGCCGGATGAAGACCTCGCTCGAACCACATACACTTCTTCTCTTCTGATTTCACCCAATCTTGGGCAAACCTGGACAATGGCTGAAACCTAACTGCATACTGGGTCATTGACATACTTCCCTGCTCAATCTTTTTAAACTGTTCTCGGAGATAGTCATGGTAGGACTCTGGAAAATATTAACTCTCAAAGACCGCTTCAAAATCTTCCCAAGTCATAGATCCAACAGGATCAACAATCGCCTGAGGGTTGGAACCATCAAGTACCCTTAAGGAATCTCGTCTAGCCTCTATGATTGAGGTCCACCACTTGTTCGCCTCACTAATGAGCTGGTACAAAGCAATCTCGAGGATTTTGAAGACCTTGCAGATCTCCATAATCCAATGATTTTCTTTGATAGGGTCGTCTTCACCATTAAACTTGGGTGGATCCATTCTACGGAATTCACGAAGAGCTTCCGAGATTCTACTTGGAGCATTCTCTCTAGGCGCAGCAACCTCCTTGCTGGCCTCAACTACTACTACAGCTATCTCACAGATAAATTGTCCCGCATTGGCCATCCCTTCGGGGATGACCCCTTCAGGTTGGACCATGCCGGAAAGGTCTCTAGGCAGACCGTTGACTTCTTCACTGACAGCATCGGGGATAAGAACCCCACGACAACCACGTCCTCAATGGTTAGACAGTGTTCTACAAGGCAGATGAGAATTTATATTAAATAAAGGAATTCTATACAACGAGGATTTACCAAGAAGGACAACTCTTATAAGAGGATTGAGACCCCTAAGGATACCTACGATAGACATCAATCGACAAGGGTTCTAAGAAAAAATCCAAGAGAACTCGACAAAGGGCTAAATACCCCTGACAACCAATAAGAAGGAAGGACTCTATGATTAGGCTTTTATAAAATTTATTGGTTTGAAAATATTCATTATTGATCCTTATACAATGCACACACAAGCACGCAATCACACAACATGATCACATGACACACAATGCAGAAGTCGCATAGTGTACCCATTGAGACTAAGAGTCTCCCCAATATCCCTAGGCTTTTGAAATTGAGGCTCTGATACCAATTATAACACCCCAAAAATTTAAACCATTTTTTATAATGGTATTTGAGTGAAGTAATAATTAATAAAAGAACTACTACAATTCCCACATCATTCTAAGTTTCCAAATATGAAAAGCACGCACACACAAGCAGGAATAAAAGTATGAAGTGTGAAGTTATTACAGACCCGGGTGTTATCTTTTCAAATAAAATAAAGTGTGAAGTAAGTAAATGAAATGAAGCTCATATAAGAGCCATTGCCTCCAAAAGTCCCAAGGATGCAAGAAAGTCACTCCAAGCTAAGTCGATGGATCCTTACTTAAAAAGTAGAGGATTGGGTAAAGCCTAGTAAAGAGATATAAACAGAAGATATATATACTAGTTGTGTGCATGTGCCAGTATACAGAAATAAAATGTGAGATGCATGAATAAGAATCCAATAAGTTTTATATAAGGTTTTCCAAGTCAATGGAGATTATTCCAATTTCCGATTCCAATAGTCAAGTGTCAAAACAATCGACCTCCTTATCAAAATAAGGATTTCCAAAACATTTCCAATTACCTTATCTAAATAAGGTTCAAATTATATAAATATGAGTTTAGGCTATTTGTTCCGCGCTAGTAGCTCATCAACTATCTAATCGTATAATTCCTTGTATTATTCGACTCCACGTGAGGGTCTAGTCAAACCCCCCATTGTGAAATGACGCGAATGCATAGCATTCAGGAATCAAAATCCCATAAATATAGTCAACCCAATGATAGATGTCCATAATTTCCATTTCAATTGATTCAAAAATCCTTACTTTTCAAAATCCATACTTTTGGGCCAAAGGCCAAATTAATAGTTTTCCAAGACTTTCTAAGGTACCAATATGAAATTAAAGTCTCCAATTTGATGAAACAACCTTCAATTCCATTTACCCCCAAATTCCCAAAACTAGGGTTTTGGCCAATTTGGGGCTTTTGAAAATAACCTTAGAGGATTCAAATTGATACCCTAGGAAGACCATTGGAACATCTAGAAGTGCCCTAGGCTCAACACCACCAAGGTAAAACCCACAAGAACACTTGTACATACATGACCTATGAATTTTGTTCGAGAAGGAGAGGAACTAAGGTATATGTATACAAAAGTATACAAAACTCTACCTTTCAAAGTGATTGGACCGACTCTAGATGAGAGTTATTCACTAGCCACGTAGCGAAGACCACCAATGCGTAGAGGATGTCCTTGTAAATGTTGTTTGTGGAGGTCTCAAGGCCAAAAAATCCCAAATGAGAGAGATGAGAGGGAGAGAAGTGGGAGAGGGAGGAGAGAACTACCTAGAGAGAGAGAGAGAGAGGAGAATGTGAGGCTAGGTTTTGTGTTTAGGGTGAATATATCGACTGAAATGATAGAGAGGTGTATATTTATGTGCCAAAAAACCAATTCCTGATTTGGCCTTACTGAGGTGCATATCGATATACATAAGTTGTATATCGATATGCGATAAGGTAGAATCTGCCTAGAAATACTTGCATATCGACGTACCCTTTGGGTATATCGAAATGTTCAATGAAGGGAAATGACCAACAGAGGTCCCATTTCGATATGTATATCGAAATGTCATATTTTGATTGTCCCCTTCTTATATCGAAATACTGATGCAGAAGAGGAGACCAGAGGCTAACGTATTTTGATATACCCTTAGGGCATATCAAAATTCTCATGAAGGGAAAACAAACAGAGGGTTTTACATATCGATATGCACAAGGGTGCATATCGAAATAAAGCTATTTTGATAGGAATACCAATAGACTACATTTCGATTTACACCTTGTGTATATCGAAATACTCATGAAGGAAAATTGTTTAGAGAAGTTTTTATATCAAAATAAGTGAGAGCAAAGGGGGGAACCCATATCGAAATGTCACTCAAGCGGGCCCTAAGAGGCCTTGCCATATCGAAATGAAATAGGGATGAGGGGTAGCCCCATTTCGATATATGGATTTAAAAATGGAGAATAAAATGAAGTTTTAGCTTTGAACAAGATTATGTGATTGCCGAATAAAGTGGCAATCACCCGAACATTGACCAACATTCCCGAATCCTAAACATTTTTAATCATAAGGTGTGGGTCCCGAGAAGGCCTAATTCACCAAATTTTCGATTATATTCTCAAAGAATTCCATTAAATGGAATAGGAAAATCAAAAGAAAATACATGGAAATTAATTAAAATTTTGAGAGTGTGACACAAAGCATACTACATTCCCCTTGCCCATAGGATACTTATCCACCGTTTGATTCACTGAAGCCATCTACAACTCATTTTGATTCTGTGGACACTGAACCACCTTGTGCCCATATTTGTTACATCTAAAACACTTAAAATCTTGACCCTTAGAAGCACACTCTCTCATCCTATGGCCTAAAGCCCCACAACTGAAACACCTCTTAGAAGAATCATAATCACTTGCACAAATTTGTGATCTTACATTTTGACCCAATTCCCCACTACCAAGTTGATCACTTTTTCCCTTAGACCTTGCCATCAAAACATTCTCACTCTTATGAACCACGCTAACATCACCCAATTTGTATGAACGAGAAAACTCCACTCTGGTCATTTTATTTCTATGCCAACGTTCGACCAATTTGTCATTATCCTTTCCAATCCTTCTAGCCATATCCACTAAGTCAGTATAACCTCTCTCTATATATGAAATTAACTAAGATAAAATCTTGGGTTCCAACCCATTTCTAAATCTTCTATACTTTTTGTCCTCCAAGTCTACCAACTCCACCGCATATCTAGACAAAGATGCAAATTTTGCTTCATATTCTGTCACGCTCATCTCACCCTGCCTCAAGTATATAAATGCCATCTCTTGCTCAATTTTATAACTTTTTAGAAATAATGTTCATTGAAACTTTCTACAAACATCTACCAAGTGATCACCCTAGGTGGAACAGGAAGCACTTTGGGCAAGGGGGCCGATAACTGACGCTTCATGGCTTCCCACCAACACAAGGCCTCGCCCTTTAAACTAAAGGTTACTAATATCACCTTTTTATCATTCGATACTTTTATAACCTCAAAACTCTACTAATTCCTTTTAACCAATTCTCGGCCTCACAAGGCACTACTGAACCCTTAAACTCTATAGAATATAACTTCCGAAACTTTGCTGTCAAATCTATACCTGGATCTCTACCGACTCGTTGGGCCATTCGCCACTGTTGAAACTCCAACTAATTCTCTGTCAGTTGAGTGACAACTTCCATTAACCGATTCATACCCTCCAGAATTGGGTGATTTCCCTCACCAAAACCCAACGCATTGGGAGCCGCTCCTATAGGATGACCATGATCCATACTAGCAAAACCTGATATAACAATTATATAGGCATCAAAATCAACACAACCATTAGCAAAAGAAATGTTAGCGACGACAAGACCAAGGCTTGACTCACTAAACCACCAGGATATACAGAATTTTACGACCTCAAGTCATCAACTCAGCTAATCATAAACCTCAAAACACTTAACCATCCTAGGGTCCACTACTAGACACCATCACTAAACCTCAATTCCAACCAATAATTCTAGAATCTCACAACCTAAGCTCTGATACCAAGCTATAACGACCCGTCCCAATAATCATTTAAATTAAAACAATTATTGAATGGAGAACGTTACAAAGAATACCGCAAGTACAAGATCCCAAGTCTCAATAATTAAAACCTCAGAGAAAACACTCACCACAAGATACAATTAATAAAAGTCCTCATAAAACTTCAAGATGAAACATCACATCACATCAAGGCACCATAATATAAAACCTCTAAGTACAGCGGAAGATTAAATATCACTAACCCAAATATAATAACTTCATAACCTACTAACATCAACGAGTACAAGGCTACACTGCCTAAAAGTAAAGTAACTACAACGACTAAATAAGACCAACAAGCTACCACAACTAACTATAACAAAAGGGCTAACAACACTAGCCAATACAACCACCTGACATCAATACTGAGAAGTCCACTAACGGACTAACACTGCCTGACTGTAGTGGACCCAATCCTCAAGCCTCCAAATCCTGGGTGGTTTAGTGAGTCAAGCCTTAGTCTTGTCGTCGCTAACATTTTTTTTCTAATGGTTGTGTTGATTTTGATGCCTATATAATTGTTATATCAAGTTTTGCTAGTATGAATCATGGTCATCTTGCAGGCGCGACTCCCAATACGCCGGGGTTTGGTGAGGGAAATCACCCAGTTCTTGAGGGTATGAATCGGTTAATGGCAGATGCCCAAGGAGGGGGAAAACTCCAAAGGACTGTCCATACTATCTCAACGTCTACAACATAAGTGTGTCCAACAAGAGTCAACCTGCGAAGGTTGTGAATTGCCCTCTACGAGTACTCCTTAAGCTCTAAGGTTTATTTGGGACATCTTAACACAATAAGCCATCCTTAACATAACAATGTTATTGTCCAAGGTAAGTACTTATATTGACATGTTCATCTTTCATTAAGAATGATCATTACAAGCAATAATCACTTATTCATCAACATATTTGCAAAATGGTGGTTCTCGTCCGGACCAGGAGTAGGGTCGTCCAGACGATGGACCAGCAAGTTTAGCCAAGGAATTTTGGAGGTCTCGTCCGAACCAAGGAGGGTTCTCGTCCAGACGAGGGGTCGGTGGTCTGGACGGGGAGGAGCTCGTCTAGACGGGGGGCACAGTAGATTAAATTTTTTAATGGTAATCTTGGGTTTTTACTCCATATTCGGTTTATTAATTTTCTAAGTTGTATTAGGGTTGATAATTCTAATGTTTAGCCTCCATTTGGTGCTCTAACTCTTGAGAGAAAGCATTAGAGAGAGAGAGAGATAAACCTCCATTGAAGAACCTCCTTGGTTGAGGGAGATTGGTGAAGATTTTTGTGCAAATAATCTTGTTTGCTCAAATCTCTTGATAAGTTTTTCAAATCATTGTATTATACGAACTCTCTCCTTATCTTCTCAACACATCTTCAGGTTACGTTTGTGTATCGCGATCATATTCGAGTATGTTGTATATATCAAGCAGATCTATGGATTTCTCAAAAGGGTTGCATGGATTAATGGTTTTTTTATGTTTTATTAAGTTTTGTATGTAAGTGATGAAACTCCCTTATTATTCTAGTGTATGCTCTTCTATTTTACAATTATGGCAAGGGGTTCCATGAGTACATTCAAGGTTATGAGTATATTGTATGAAAGGAAGATTTCTAGAAGGGAATTGATGTTAGGGTTGGCTTAGCCTAGGGGTATAGTCCATGAATTGGGTTAAACTCCTTTGGATATGTAATTCGTTTTCCATTTTGATTTAGAGGAGAAATCATCATGAAACTTGTAAGATTTGTCCATAGTGGTAGTGGTGTGATTTTATGAACTTACAAGACATGTATATTAATAGATGGGCTATCATCTAAGGATTTTAAAGTAAAGGATTTTATACATAATTGGAATTATATTGTGATATTCACGTTAGTAGAAGAGATTATAGAAATCCCTATGAATTGTCTAAACAATGATTTTCCTTGCGATATGGAATTTGTACACACTTGTAGATCATGGCGAATTCACTAAGGGATGTCATCTATGGATTTTATATGGATGGTTATGTCGATGGATATTTTAGTATTAGAGATATTGAAAAATACTTGAGTATAATGACAAGTAGGATTGATATGCATGTGTAAAAGGGTAACAATACTTTTGAATAAATAATGTAATTTATTATTCATTCCTATATTGCGTTATCCAATTTATACTGGACTAATTTTGTGCAATGTTTTCATAGGGACAATCATGGAGAACCGGGAAATACCAGATAAGATCAAGGGAATTATTTCCTAAGCAGTATCGGCGAGTATAGGAATGTTGTATTTAGATTTTTAGATGCTTGTGCACCTTTTATTTTATAGTAATTGCATAAATCATAGAAAGTTGCATGGCATGTTGCATGTGTTTATCATATGCATGTTTGAGTGGTAATTTAGTCTATAGCAAAGGTTTTTGAGGAAAAGGTTAGAGAAAGAAGTTTTGAGAAAATTATAGCCTATGGGCATGTTTTTTAGGAAGAAGTTTGGAAAGTGAATTATTAACTATAAGTACATAAAATTGGGAGAATTACTCCTTGTAGACCATGCGTGGGACGTATGGTAGATTGTGGTTTGTCCTATATGGCCATGGGGGATGCCCCTTTACATATTGTTTGGGGAGCATGGCTAAGTAGTGGACCTTAGGATATTGAGTCATGCATTTGAGTTGTTGTCCCTTTATATTTTGATGATGATTTTAATTGAATTATTTATATGCACACAATTTAATTTATCAATAATTATTATTGAATATCATTTTATGTAATGATTTAATTGTCAATTATTCTATATGAATAATTCATTTCATTAATTAAATTAATGATTAATTTAATTGATTAATTCACTTCATGATATCCATGCTTAAATGTTAAAATTAATCTTGTGATTAATTTGTGTTATATCTTGAATTAATCTAGAAATGCTCTTATTAATTTAATTTTTTTCAAGATTAAT
>NMUG010012240.1:0-10416 GCA_002855965.1 Monotropa hypopitys
GGGAGATTAAATATCACTAATCCAAACATAATAACTTTAGAAACTACTAACCTCAACAAGTACAAGGCTACACTGCCTGAAAAGTAAAGTAACTGCCACAACTAAATAAGCCCAACAGGCTACACAGCTAACCATAACAAAAGGCTATTAAAACTAGCCAGCACAATCACCTACTATAAACTGCCAAGCTCGCTGAAAGGGGATGACACTGCTCCAAGCCTGACCATAGTGGACCCGATCCTCAAGCCTCCAAATCCTAGATTTCCATGCCAAAAGAAAATAAGGAAAGAAAGACAAGAAAGGAAGTCCAGAGTTTGTTAGATATGACATCTAAACATATGACTAACAAAAGATTAATTAACATAATGGGATAACATGAATTAAGAGCATAAAGGAAACTAGCGTAAGCCTTAATTCACAATTATTCCTATTTATAACTCTTCCAAGTCTTACGTACTTTTATCCTTATCTTATTCATATGATTCTATTTCTCAATTCAATGATGATTAACTGTTGGGGGCCGAACTAAAGAGAGACCGGAGCCACGACCTCCTACAGCAGGACCGCAACACATGCCAGTTATCAAGGGGCCGAGCAACTAAAGAGCCGATGATAGGAGCTTCCAGGGGCTCGCTCCGGCACTGGAGCCTCATAGCCCAGGGATGGTCCCCAGCCAGTAATACAGCCAGCCGAGGTCATGCAATCGAGCAGAGGAAGGGGACGACGGAAGGGGGCTTTCCTGGGGTTACTTCGGCATTGAAGGTTTACTACCCGGGGATAGCTCCCTATCGATGATTGGCCGTACCAGAGGATTCTCCTTCAGTCGAACAGGACAAAAGCCTCAACTGCAGCAAAGCTTCCCTCGGAAACATCATCCCGGGGTTTGCGCACATGGCAGACACACGCCTGGCACACGGGATCAACTTTTATGTGATTCCCGCAGCATGCCAGACCTACTTTATCAGATTTTCTGCTGCCCAATGCTGTCAGGCGCCGCCGCCTAACACTGTCAAAGCCGACCTGTCGGCCGAATGTTCAAGCGCATAGAGGGGACAGGTTCCTTGCCCCATGACGCAACACAGCATCACACTCGTGCCGAAGTACGTGTCTCTCACTCTCCGATGGATCTATAAATAGAGGAAGCATTCAATACAGAGGTACAACTTCTCTCACTAGCCCAAGCTCTGCCCATTTGCTTTCTCTCTCTAAAAATCCCTTGCTGACTTAGCCATCGGAGGGTCCACCAGCAACATTTATCGGTAGCCTAATGTTTCCTTCTTTTGCAGCCAGGTTCAGTCGCTCATCTATACCGCTACCACCTGAGAACCACCACAAGAAAGGCTTACCCCCCAACATTAACCATTATTATATTATTCACATTCTTACAAGTCTATGCCCAAGGAGGGGGACAACTCTAAGGGACTGTTCGTGTCAACGCCTAAATCGTAAGTGTGTCCAACAAGAGTCAACATGCGAAGGGTGTGAATTTATCTTTACGACTACTCCATAACCTCTAAGGTTTATATCGGGATACCTTAACACAATAATCCATCCTTAACATAACAATGTTATTACCCAGGGTAAGTACTTCTATTGATCACCACAATTTACACTTGCATAAGGATAGTGATTATTGATATGTTCTTCTTTCATTAAGAATAATCATTACTAACGATAACCACTTACTCACCAACATACCTCAATGTTACACCATTTATAATGCATAACTTGTGTGATGACACATAAGCCATTTATACTCCCAAACTCATACACTTCTATAAGGAAATAGGTATACTTTATCATTCTAGTGAGAACACACACACACACACACACACGATAGTACAATGGTTTATCTCTTGCCCGAAGGCTAGCCCACAATGCTATATTCTTTGTTCATTAACCTTTATCATATATGGTTCACATGATTTCCGATTGCCCGAAGGCCAGCCCACATGGCTATATTTGATGTTCATTATTATTTTCTACCCATGTTGGCCACCTTATGCTATATACAAGCCTATTGACACTAATGCTGAACTGCCAACACTGGCCACCTTAGGCTATACACGCGTATTGGCAATAATGCCAAACTACCCATATTGGCCACCTTATAAGTGAAAACAGTTAGACTGCCCACATTGGCCACCTTGACACATATACGCGTGTCCATATATTATATCAATATAATATCTAGGGATAACATTTTTCATCATACTTGAACTCGCACACAATGCAGTCCTACTCAGTAATTCTTATTAGATTAACAAGGCCCAAAGTGGCCACACACTTCTAACCAACCGACAAGTAACGTATCACACACATGTGTATCATAGTAATTAAGTAACCCTACATGAGTCTATCACGCTTCCACTATGCTACTATGATTATTTTTTCCTTAGTTTATTTCATGCATGTCATTCCATGAAGTATTTATATTATCTATTGATTTTCAAGGTATTGGCATACTTACCATACTTAGGGATTCAAGTGATCAATCTGTACAACTATGTACATCAACCATTTAAGTTCCTTAACTTTTTATGGTACTTGTCAAAATCAAGGATTCACCCATTTAATTCAAGTAGCCTAGTTTAACCATATGAAGTGTTTGCATATGAATAAATGAAGCACATATCTAACACAAACTCATCGAGTACCGATGAAGTGTGAAGCAGCCTCCTCCACTTACGGTAATGTCTTTCTAAGATTACCATTCAAGGTTCAAAATTCAAAATTTTAGTAACACCTTTCTATGGTTACTAATTAAATTTCAAATTTCCGTTTACGGTAATATCTTTCTACGATTACCGTTCAAGGTTCAAAATTCAAAATTTTAGTAATATCTTTCTATGGTTACTAATCAAATTTCAAATTTTCATTTACGGTAATATTTTTCTACGATTAATGTTCAAGGTTCAAAATTCAAAATTTTAGTAACACCTTTCTACGGTTATTAATCAAATTTCAAATTTCCACTTATAGTAATATCTGTCTACGATTACTGTTCGATTTCAAATCTTTAAAATATTAGTAACATCTTCCTACGGTTACTAATTAATTTCCAAATTTCAACTTATAGTAATATATTCCTGTGATTACTGTTCAAGTCCAAATTCAAAATTTTCGTAACATCTTCCTACGGCTACTAACTAAAATTCCAAATTTTAAAATTATAGTAATATCTTTCTATGATTATTGTCTAATTCCAAACTTCAAATTTTCGGTAACACTTTCCTACAGTTACCCTTAAAAATTCAAAATTTCGGTAATAACTTCCTATGATTACCGACTATTCTTAAACTTCTGAATTTTGAATCAAGACACAGTAATAACTATCTACGGTTAGTATTTTCAAAAATCATATCTTTAATAACAACTTTCTATGGTTATTAATTATGTTCAAAAATTCAAGGCACCATAATATCTGTCTACGGTTATTGTGCCCAATTCAAGGTTTCAAAAAAAATCGGTGATATCTTGCTATCGGTCACCCATTGATGTAGGGAAAAGGCCTACATGTACTACGAGCAGAGCTAAGAAGTGTGCCGAGCAGATTTCAGTCCCAGTCGAGCTAAGTACCTCTTCTCTTTAGTCAGCCGCACATCACACATCAGTTGCCGAGCTGCCTACCTGCACACCAGATGCCGAACTGCCAACTTCGCCGCACTGCTCACAAGAACCATAGCACAGCTCGTCCAGTCCATCCCGTACCATCTCAGCGCGTCAACCCACATTAACACGGCCTCAACAGCTACACCTCAGCTCGGTCGTATTCCTGCAATGCTACTGGAACGAGACCACATGAGGACCACCTGACATTCTCTAACAATTCTGTTATTACTTTTCAGAATCTATTAGGATTGTACAAATTGTAATCATTAGCTAGGGTTAGCTTTTTTGTATTGCCGTAGTTCCTTTTTAGGGTTTTTATTGTATTCCTTATGGGCTATATAAGCCTAACGATGTACAGACTAAAACAGCCTTTTGATAATATTGAAACCCCTATTTTCGGACCAGAGCTCATCCCTCTCGTTCTTCAGGTGGATTCCTGAGCTACAAGTGGATTCCTGTGCAGGCTAGGTGGACTCCTAACTCCTCTACCAGATAACGGTGTTAATCCGTCCATTCAAGGTTCTACGGTGTTACCTTCAACGATTTTGTTTCCTAGAATCATCCACCCACCTCACTTTCCCCATTACTTTCTGCATCAGTTGGTATCAGAGCCTACTTCTAATGGACGACGCTCCAGAAGATCGACCAGCAATATTGGGAGATTTGAGGATTGTTCAACAGGAGATGTGTGAACTACGCAAACTTGTTGAATGCCTTACCGGCGAGTTTGCTCGTGTTCAGGTCCGTCAAGAGCAGGCCCAGGCTTTCCCTGAACCTGTGGGACAAAATGGTGCACAAGCCAGAGTTCTAAGAAGAGTTCCTCATCATTGTTTTGTGTCTGAGGCTTCATCGGACTTAGACAATGATGTTAATGAGAGGGTCCTTAACTATGGTGACCAAGGAAGACCTACTGAGAATCGAGACTACAGAATGAAGGCGGAGTTGCCTTATTTTGATGGATACTTGGATGTTGAAGGATTCCTCGACTGGATAACAGAGTTTGAACATTTTTTCGATTACATGGGTATCGAAGAGGAGAAAAAGGTCAAATTTGTGGCCTATCATCTCAAGAGTGGTGCATCTGCCTGGTGAGACCAATTACAAATGTCCAGGGCACAACAGATTAAGATCCTGATGCGTTCATGGCTAAGGATGAAAAAATTGATGAAGCAGAGATTCTTGCCTTCCAACTATGAGCAGTTGTTGTTCCAGCAATGTCAGAACTGCAAGCAAGGACTCAGGTCGGTCAAAGCCTATATGGAGGAGTTCTACAGGTTATCTTCTTGTAATGATCTTATAGAGAATGACAACTAGCAGGTGGCCAGGTTCAACAATGTCTTACGCCTGCCTATCCATGACAGGGTAGTGTTGCACCCAGCCTTTACTCTCAATGAGGCTATTGAGCTAGCTTTATGGGTTGAAGCCCAACTGGACAGGATCAGCGTGGGAGCTCAGAAATTCAGCAGGACCACAACAGGAGGATAGGTGTTAGGTGGAAAGAGAGAGATGCCAAGTCAGACAAGTGGCAGCGCAGAAAGTGGAGGAATAGCCACAGGGAGCTCTAATGTTATGCTATCAGTGCGACAAGGCAACAAATAGGTCGCCGCACCCCAAAAGACCTCGCCAAGCCCTTATGCACCATCTCCCAACCTATCAAGTGTTACAGGTGTGGAGAGCCAGGTCATCGCTCTAACAACTGCCTGAACAGACGAGTAGCTAACCTTGATTTGAAGGAGAAGAGGAGGACAAGCTGTTAGAAGACCAGAGCCAAGAGTTTGATGAAAAAGAAGTGGTGGAAGCTGATGAGGGAGTGGTCCTAGTTGTCCGTAGACTGTTGTATTCTCCTAGGATAGAAGCTAAGACTCAGAGGCACAATATCTTTTGCACTCGCTATACGGTGAGTCAGAGAGTGTGCGAGCTGATTATTGATGGAAGGAGCACTGACAACATATTTTTCCGAACTATGGTGGACAAGCTTCAATTGAAAATAGAATCTCATCCCAATCCGTACAAGATTGGTTGGATTAACGACGGTGGAGAAGTCAAGGTAAGTGAACATTGTACGGTACAGCTTTGTATTGGTTAGAAGTACAAGGACGAGGTAGTTTGTGACATAGTGGATATTCCGGCTTGTCATTTACTGCTAGGCTGACCATGGCAATTCGATATTGGTTCTACCCACAATAGTCGTCTCAACACTTACTCTTTCATTCACCACAGGACCAAGATCACTTTGGTTCCCATGGGAGGACAAAAGCCCAGAGAGACCCGCACTGCTAGCAAAACCCTTTTGGCAGTACCAGAGTTGGGAAAAGAAGAGATTGAGGAACATGAAGTGCATGTGGTGGTTGTAAGGGGGGAAGGTCCACAGTCGACCAGTGTACCAGCTGAGCTGGATCCCATTATTGAAGAATTCAGCCCAGTCCTTTCAGCCGAGCTTCCAGACGGTCTACCTCCAGCACGGGACATACAACATCAGATAGACCTGATCCCAAACTTACTGCATTATCGGATTAGCCTAGCCGAGCTACAGACCCAGATCAGTGAGCTGATCAGGAAGGGGTTTCTCCAAGAAAGCATGAGCCCATGTGTAGTGCCCACACTGCTTATGCTAAAGAAGGATGGGAGTTGGAGAATGTGTGTTGACAGTCGAGCTATCAACAAGATCACCATCAAATACCGCTTTCCCATACCCCGACTTGAAGATATGTTGGATCAATTGGCAGGAGCTGCAATCTTTTCAAAGCTGGATCTGAAGAGTGGCTACCATCAAATCAGAATCTGCCCGGGAGATGAGTGGAAGACAGCATTCAAGACAAAGGATGGCATGTACTAATGTCTTGTGATGTCATTTGGATTGTCTAATGCCCCAAGCACATTTATGCGTCTTATGACCCAGGTACTCCGACTTATTATTGGATCCTGTGTCATTGTTTATTTTGATGATATCCTAATCTATAGTCGTAGTCGACAAGAACATCACCAACACCTGAGAGAGGTCTTGGTACTGTTAAGAGACAACAGTCTTCACGTTAATTTGAAGAAGTACAGTTTCTTGACCAATAGCCTGGTGTTTTTAGGCTTTGTGGTCAGTGCGGATGGGCTGACAGTTGATCAAGAGAAGGTCCGAGCTATTCAGGAATGGCCAACACCCACATCCGCACACGATGTGAGGAACTTCCATGGTTTGGCTACCTTCTACAAGAGATTCATCAAAGACTTCAATACCATTGTTGCGCCAATAATGGAATGTCTAAAGAAGAAGCAGTTTGACTGGACTAGTGAAGCTGAGCAGAGCTTTGCCGAGCTCAAGGAGTAACTTTCCTCAGCACCAATTTTAGCTCTTCCAGATTTTGATAAGTTGTTCGAAGTTCATACGGATGCCAGCTATATTGGAATAGGAGTTGTTCTATCCCAGGAAGGCTGATCAGTGGCTTATTATAGTGAGAATCTCAGCGAGGCGAGAAAGAACTGGACTGCCTACGAGCTGGAGCTCTACGTTGTCATCCAAGCTCTAAGAGTGTGGGAGCATTACCTCATTCATCAGGAATTTGTGCTCCATACTGACAACAAGGCTTTGGAGTTCCTAAACAGCTCATCAACCATTAACAAAAAGCATGCCAGATGGATTGCCCGTGTCCAAGCTTTCAAGTTTTTTCTGAAGCACACCGTGGGAATCTCTAACCGATCTGCTGATGCACTGAGCCGAAGAGCATCCCTTCTTGCTGTTGCCCGCATAGAGCTGGTGGGATTTGACTTTCTCAAGGAGTTATATGAGGAGGATGAAGACTTCTAGGACGTGTGGTCCCAATACCAACTCAGCAAGACCGAATTAAATGGCTTTCTTATCAATGAGGAGTAATTATTCAAAGGAAACCAGTTTTGCATCCCCAGATCCTCATTGCGAGAGTTGCTAGTCAGGGAGGTTCATTGTGGCGGACTTGGAGGACACGTGGGTCGTGATAAGACTATCCAGCAAGTGGAGGATAGATATCATTGGCCCCATCTCAAGCGTGATGTTGGTCGTTTCATTCAAAAATGTTATGTCTGCCAAACAGCTAAGGGTCAGACACAGAACATAGGACTCTATACTCTATTACCTATTCTAGAAGCACCATGGGAGGACCTATCCATGGATTTTGTGCTCGGGTTGTCCATGGAAAGAAGCACCTGAGTCTATAATCTAAGACTCATTACAAGAATCCATTTAAAAAATCAAAGCATCATTATTTGAGTACACCATGTCATTGATAGTGTTTTCCCCCACTTGATTTTTCTCGTTCTGTTTCATGGGAACCTATAGTTTGGCTTGTACTTTCCATCTTCTCCACAATTTCAGCAACCCCTTGGATTCCCATCTCCACCTTGAGTCTTACCATGACAGTTCATGGAATTTGATCTCCCTCTATTCTAGTTGTTTCCTCTATTCAGAGTCCTAACTTTTTCCTCGGTGATGTACGCTACACTTGATGTGGACTCCTCACCTAAAGTCTTCCTCCGAGATTATCCCCTAACACCAAACTCACAACATCCTCTAGATTTATATTTGCAGATCCAAAAGAGTTACTACCATGACTAGTCCGTTCCAACTATTGGGCAAACTAGATAAAAGGACAAGTGCCCTAAACTCATCATCGAAATCAACACCCCCAGATTCTAACCGATTTGTGTCCATATTAAATTTGTTGAGATGTTCAGCAATAACTTCATTATCAAGCATCTTTAGGTTAAACAACGTCTTCATTAAAGAAATTTTATTGACTATAGAGGGTTTCTCGTATTTTTTCAAATCATAGGGCAAACCTGATGTAGTTTTCTCTTTGGAGAAACGAATAACGTGAGGCTAAGGCACACGATCCTCAAAGTTTTGTGATCTATAATATCTCAATCTACTTGTGTCAATGCTTCTATATTAATGCCCTCAATGCAAAAGTACATATTCTTATAATATAAAATATCCTTGACCTACATCCTCCAAATACAAAATTAGAACCATTGAACTTTTTGATCTTGAATTTTTCATCTTTGGCCATTGTGAAACCTGATCTCATAAACCCAGAGCTTGATATCATTTATTGTGGGAAATGCCCAAAAAAATGCACACACAATACACAAAGAATAATCAAGAAAAGAAATAAAAAAACAAGAACATGCAAATTTACATGGTTCCTGTGGTGACCTGTTTCTACTAGAGGGTTCTCTGGGACGGCTGAGCCTTCGGATGTTGGGAGTAGGCTACTACCGGATGCTTGCGTGGTCCCTGCAAACAAATAGAGGGGATCCTCCTGCCTGGCTCCTGCGTCACAAGGGTGAGTGCCCGTCGGTGGGTTTTTTACCAACGGGGCCTCCGATGCTTAAGTTAGAACTGTTTGGATAAGGAGTAAAGCATAAAACGGAGGAGGCCGGACGGTAGCGGTCGGGGATCTCAAATCAGGATGAGGACCAGGATCCCGTGAACAGTGCCCATAGGGGGTATTTATAGGGGAATGTTGGCTTGGGGCTCACGAATATTAAGTAGGCTGCACGTCGAGGGCCCACGGGTGGGCATGGATGGTTGGTGGACCGGGTTGGACCGTACGGACGGGGAATCTCGGATGGATCCCCGCGATAGTGACATGAGGGTAGTCCTCCGGATGGTCTGGCTCGTTTGGCAGTAAGCCGAGAGCAGTGGAAAAGTGTCACCGGAGGACGCCTGCCCGGACATTGGCGGTCGGCCAGGCTGCGGGCCCTTCGGCCGCGGACACCTGGTGATTGGTGCCCTTGCACTTGGTTCTATGAGTCACTGATGGTCCGAATGCTAACAGTCGGACGCCCGACGGGACCCTCCGGTTGGACGGTTCGTATTGCCGATTCGTAGGTGATAAGATTCTGCGACAGTTTACGATCCTCAGGGCATGGGTCCGGTCACCACAATAGCCCCTCAATCTTTCCCAAAAGTTTGGAAAAGATTGAGTTAGTTCAACCGGACGCCATGTCGCGTTAATTATGTCTGGAGTCATGCTTGACGTCATCTGATAGACGTCGGGTCAATGATTAGACATGGCTGTCAGGAGCCGCCATGTGTCGTTACACGATTGACGGGTCAAATTGTCCGCCTCGGTACGCGTGCCGAATTATTTAATGTTACACAGCTGTCTCATACCTGGGGGGAACCTATAAATAGGCCTGCTGGGTATGACCTTCGGTACTTTATCCTGTGATCAAGGAGCCTCCGGAGAGCTACGTATCCTTCGGCAACTGCTCCCGTCATGGACCAGATAGTTGATTTATCCTCGACTTCGGCTCATTCTGAGACAGACTCTTTATTCCAGCCGACTCCCACAGAGCTTACTCCTGGAGTTAGCTCGAAGGTGCCTTCACCTGTTGGAAATGTTACGCCCGGAGCCTCTTCCTCAAGGCTCCCTCCGGTTGATTACCGAACCAACGTCGTTCGGCACTTTTCAGATGAGAATGAGCCGACTTTCGTGACTTTGGGGGGCCGGTCCGGCAGAGCGATTGGAGGGTCAAGAAGACGGACCAGAGACCCGCTCTGTCCGTATCTGCGCTACTTCCGGGGTGGAGTTGCTGAATTTGAGGAGTTTGCTCGTCAGTATGAGTTTCCGGACACAGTGACCTGCGCAGAGGTCGGAGCGCTAGTTACTTATTCGGAGGAGCATACTACTGTGCCGTTAATGGCTGTGACCGAGGGTCGACTGACGTTTCCTTTCTCTCGGTTCCTGTGAGGATTTCTGCACATGTTTCAACTTGCGCCGAGTCAGCTGTCGGTAAACTGCTACCAGACCATCAGTTGCATTCGGATCCTAT
>NMUG010012241.1:0-10415 GCA_002855965.1 Monotropa hypopitys
CATAGGAAGGAACTTGCTTGATTGCATCGAGTAACAGGATGTTCACTTTCACTTGTTTAAAGAGTTCCAAGATTTTAGGTTGGTGAGTTGGTTTAGGCTTAATCCTTTGAGGGAAGGGAACAGGGAATGGACAATTCCCACTTTTTTTTTCTGGTTTTGTTCCCTCTTCGACACTCTCCTCAATCACAACTCCCTTACCTTTTTCCTCTTTGGTAAATTTTGCTCTCTCCTCACCTTCTTTCAAGTTCCCCACTTGGTTGTCCACAATCTTTTCACTCCAAAGTGTGGTGACAGCTTTTAATTCACCAACACTGTTGTCATCAAGTGGAGTAATTTCAGCAGAATTCTGCCCCTTCACGTTGTGTTGGGGCTGAGCTGGGAACTTGCCCTTCTCTTGTTGCAAAATACCAATGGCCGTATTCATTTTTGTGATTTGGTCCTTCAATTCACCCATGTCTTGCCTTGTACTTTGCATGAACTGATTGATATTTTGCATAAAGAGAGACAATTGTTCTTCAAAATTTCTTTTGTTCGGTGGAATGTAGGTGGGCTGCGATACATTGCCGTGATGATTTTGGTATCCAAACCCCGATGCTTGGTGAGGAACTTGTCCTTGGAAATTCTGGGGTGGATAAGAAGGATTCGGTATGTACGTCCCTTGTGGTTGATGTTGATTTTGTGAAGATGATTGGTGTTGTTGGTTCACATGGGCTACACCCTTCCAACTAAAATTCGGATGATTCCTCCATTCGGGATTGTAAGTCTCTGAATAAGGGGAATTAAACGATTTCCTTTGTTGTGTTGGTTGGTGTTGCCCAATTGCATTCACCACATGTTGCTCCTGAAGCATATCTCTAAATGCAGGGATTGTGGGGCAATCATGGGTGTTATGCTCTTGACTTTCACAGATTGTGCAAGAGGATTCCACCTTAGGTTGGGTGGTCACCTCATGCACCTTTCTCACCTCTAACTGCTCAAGCTTCCGAGTCAATTGAGCGATCCTCGCTTGAAGATCCTCATTGTTTGTTAACTGATATTTTCCCCTTCCCGTGGATTGATTGTTCCTTGTTCAGTCATTCGGGTCAGAGGTGTCCCAGGATTGGGCATTCTCAGAAATATGTTCAAATTATTCGAAAGCTTCATCCGGATCCTTACTCAAAAAGTCCCCATTGCACATCATTTCAATGAATTGTCTTGTTTTAGGAGACGTTCCCTCATAGAAAAAGCTCACAAGTTGCCATGGCTCGTAGCCGTGGTGGGGAATCGAGCTCAACAACTCCTTGAATCTTTCCCAGCACTGATAGAACGATTTATTGGGTTTTTCAGAAAATTTTTGAATATGCTTCTTTAAAGCAATCGTTCTATGTGCGTGGAAGAATTTCTTGAAAAATTCTTTGAGGAGCTCCCCCAAATTTGTGATAGATCTTGGTCTCAAGGAATTAAGCCAAGTCTTTGCTTTGTCTTTTAAGAAGAATGCAAAAAGTTTGATGTAAGCAAAATCCTCTCTTTGGTTGTGTTCCAACATGGTCCGAACAATTTCCTCAAACTCATTCACATGGAGATAGGGATTTTCATTTTCCATTCCATGGAAATGTGGGAGATGTGGTAACAAACCTGGCCGAACCACAAACTCTCTAGCCACAAGGGGGAGGAGAATACATGAGGGGGTAGATGACCATGAAGGACTAAGATAGTCCCTCATGGTTCTAATTTGTACATCATCATGATTACTCCTAATCTCCTCCTCAACATGTTGTTCCACTCTTTGTTGTTGTTCAATTCTTTGTTGCTGTCCATTAATTCCAGCCCTCCCATTTTGATTCAACTGGAAATTTAGGTGGTTGGGAGGCACTTGGTTGTGATTTGGGAACTCCATGTGATTATTAATCTGGAATTCCACTTGTTGCTCTTCAAATTGTGGACGAGGATGAGGATTAAAGATTAGAGGATCAGAGTTTCGTCGTACCAGTCTTTTCCCAGGAGCTCTTGTCCACATGTTAATTTAAATTCCCTCTCTCTCCACTCCAGGAGTCACAACAAGTTACCTTACTCCTACTCCTACTCCTACAACAGGAATAAGACCAAGAATGGTCACCCAAATTGAATTGCAAGAGTAAAAAGAGGGTTACCTCAAAGCACAGCACAACAACAGTAAGCAGAGAAAAATTTTCAAGTGTGTGAACTCCCGGTAGTTATCATTGGCTCTACCGGGAATGCACAACTTAATCGTTTGAGCAAATTTTCTTTCACCTTGGACTCCCGGTACTTCAAGATTGTACTCCCGGTAGTCCCAGTCGCAGTTTCTTTTTTTCAGTTCCTTCCACTTCCCCTGCAGGCTTGTTCTCCCGGTAGTTTGGACTTGGACTCCCGGTACTCCGAGATGCAGTATTTAGCCCTGAACTTCTGCAGAAAAATTCTTAGCACTTATAACTGGACTCCCGGTAGTAGGAATGGATTACCGGGAATGCAATTACACCTGCTTCATCAAACATGCTCTGTTTTCTACGAATTCATGCTCTGTTTTTCTGTTTTTCTAAATTTTTTTTAATGTTTTTGGATTTTTATGATTTTTAAGATCTAAATGGATGCACTAACTAAGGAAAACTAAATTTAACGCCAAGTCCCCAGCAACGACGCCAAAAATTCTTGGTTGTTTCCAAATATTCAACCCGAATGTGGAAAACAATTTGACTTCTAGAGTTTTTATGAGATAAGATTAGTGGAAGGGAATTTCCCAAGCGCAAGTAATTCGATTCACAAAAGGTTGCCAATCAAGCATAATACACTGGTGAGTAACCAGGTCATTTCCTCAGGGACTTGGGGAATTCAATTCTCCTTTGTGAAGTGCTTTTTTATGGATTCTAATGAAGAAAACTGTGAAATGAGTTGGGTCTCCAGAATTCTGGAATGGAATTCAATCAGCTTGAAAACATTTGGAATTAAAATTAATAATAGAAGAAGGATCTAATTCTCAGATCTAAGGTAATTGAATTATCACACACTCAATCTCTAATCGAAAGTTGAATTGTTAGAATAACATGTAATGGAAATTATAAATCATTTTAGAGCTGATTCCTCATAAGCATGCGATGTGCCAATCTCCTGATTGTCAACAAAGCATCAAACTCAAAATCAACTGAGACAACGAGAGGAAATTCCCCAGAATTACTCCTTAATTCATGACTCCATAATTCGTGCATGAGAGAGAGTGTGAGAACAATTCAACCACTTCAGATCCTCGAATTAGATCCTAAGGGAAATTAGCCCCTCATTGATCTAAATTCTACTGAAAAACAATCTGAAACAATTAAATCCATAATTGGATGCAACAGTAAATTTCTGACTAAAACTCAATTTAATAACTGAAATGGAAATCAAATGAGAATTACGCAAAGATCTATGCTGGAAATGAGAATTACTGGAGAAAAACAACTTGAAATTCCAAAATCTACTTTATCAATTTCTACTTCTATCTTCTACTTTCTACTACTTTCTATATACTAGAGAGAGAGAGAATTCTATCCGAAAAGCTGAACTAACTCCTTTTTCAACTGAATCTTTTTCTTTAAATACTAACCCTAGAGAACCCGCCAAAATCACAGCAAGAAGTCCTTCTAATTCCCAGAGTTCCACTTCTGACCCAAAGTCTGTTAATCGTGTGCTGCTTCCTATCACCGGGAGTATGAACTCGGATAACCGGTACTCGGCTCGTTCTTCCTTACTCTCTTCTGTTCCACCGGTGATGGGCCACCAACTACCGGGAATTCGGGCCTTTGTAATTCCTGCATTCTCCTGTAACTTCCTTCTGCATCTGTACTCCCGGTCATTGGATGATGTTCTACCGGGAGATGGAACCTTCTTCAGAACCTTCAGTTATTTCTTCATGCTCTCTCGGTCTTTGGAAAATGGACTACCGGGAGTCTGAGCCTCGGTACTTAAGGATGCAGTCTATTCTTCCTATTTCCGGTTATTGAGGTCTTCCACCGGGAGTCCAGGCTTTTCCTTCTTCCTTCTTTCCTTTCCTTCTACCGGGAATTGGGTCGAACTTGTAGGAGTTCACCCTTTGCTTTCCTTGCTAGCTCATTCCCTCCAGATTCCTGCAGAATATTCTCAAGCACAACCAATACTTTGCCAAAGACAAGTTAAAATCCCCAATATTTAATTAACAACCCAAATTCTATTTTGCAATAAAATTCCACTGTTTCTTGGGTTTTTATCAATGAAAGCAGAGCAAAGTGAAGACATAAATCCCTAATATTAGCACTATTGAGTGCCAATCACACCCCCAACTAGAAACTTGCTAGTCCCTAGCAAAGTGGTACATCAGAAAACTTAATATCATGCCATAACCATCCAGCAGACACTACCAAGTATCATGTTATTCCAGCTTTTGAAGTGAGTTCATTTGGAAAGTTCCTACCAAGCATAGAGAAAATAAACTCAGATTACCTAAGTAAGCCTTGTAAACCACTCTATAGTTTCGATCCAGGCCTCCCCAAGTGGTTCACTCACAACAAATCTCTCAAAGTGTATCAGGGTCTCAGAATCCCTTCCCAAAGATAAATCAATGCATGAATCTCAATGATATGGAAGCACCCAAACAAAATCAAGATGAATAGATGCTACTAGAGACAAGTACCCTAGTTAGGTACAAACCTTTAAAATCATGCAGGACTTGTAAGCTTTTAAAGAGTGTGGCGCTTGTTGTGGCTGTGATGCGTTGTTCGTCTCGCGCGTAGTGATTTATCTACCTCGTAGAACTTGTTTTCGGGAATCATATCCCTGTGTGGCGCACTCTTGTCTCGTGGGTTGCCTTCGTGCATTCGTTCTTGTCCTCCGTATCTTGGTGCGAATCCGAATTGTTGTCATACCCGTTGGCATCGTGTCCGTTTGCGTTTGGACACTTCTGTTCTGCGATGTTGTCTCCCTTCGGAGCTCTTGTTTGAGAGTGTATTGTGAGATTAGTTTGTGGTTGGTGTGATCAGTGAGACGAGTTTACTTTTGTGTTGTGCAGCTGAGTTGTGAGTGTTGGGTTAGAACGTATGTGTTTCTTTGAAGTCGACTGCACCGACTTGGATTGTGGTGATGTTTGTCATGACCGGTGTGCGTAGTCCGTGTCATATGGTGTAGGAATGACCATGAAGGATTGTTTTGAGAAGGTGACTAACCAGCACATCTCAAATCAAACTTCTTAGTCATTCTGGTACCACTATAGGTGTGTGCAGGTTGGTTTGTGAGATTTTGGTTGTTCGGTTCTTCTTTTGGTGGCGTTGTGGTCGTTTGGTGTGATTCGGGTGGCATGGTTGTTGTGTGGCCATCCCTTGCGGGTTGTCTTGCTTTCAAATCCTGCTTCGTATCAGTTGTATTGTTCCCACCTTGTTCAGAAACTTATTTCGGGGTTGTTTTGCATGTTCGTGGTGGTAAAATCGTTGTGGACTTCTTTGCGGTAGTCGAAAACCGCTCTTTTATTTTTCAAAAAATTTAGAAAAAATTTGGGAAAATTGGAGTATCCGTATCGTGTCCGTATCGTGTATCCTATCCTCGTCGTTTCCTTGGCGTGTCGGCGTATCCTCGGTGTATCCTCGGTGTGTCCTTGGCGTGTCGGCGTATCCTCGGCATGTCCTTGGCGTATCCTTCGCGTGTCGGCATATTTGCGTCATATCCCCTTGTATCCTTGGCGTTTCGGCACTCAGAAATTTTCTCGGCATGTCCACGTTGTGTTGTGGCATGTTCTAGAATTTTGTGGATTTTTTATTTGGAATTTTTCGGAGCGATATCCTTGCAGTTTGACCTCTGTATCGTGTTTCTTGTTCAAAAATACACGTTTCTTGCTTGTTTGATTGGTTTGGGAACCTATGGTTGCGCGAAAACCATTTCTTTGGAAATTCTTGACTCTCTCGATGACGATTTTGTTTGTGTAATATCGGTTCTTCCTTGGCAT
This sequence comes from Monotropa hypopitys, assembly GCA_002855965.1. NCBI lineage: Eukaryota > Viridiplantae > Streptophyta > Magnoliopsida > Ericales > Ericaceae > Monotropa > Monotropa hypopitys. Next base: position 5,942 of record NMUG010012241.1, read on the forward strand.
GTTGGTTTTGCAACGCACTCCTTACGTTGCGATGTGTTACTCTCTTAAAGAAGTTTGTTGGACTATTCGGCTTGCAATTGCTGTTGGGCGTTCGTTTTGGGCGAAATTATTGTCGATTGTGGATCTCTTTTGGCATTGCTTGTTCATTGGCAGAGTTGTTTCGGTTGGAAACTCCCTTGTTGTTATTGCTGGTTCTCTTTGCGAACCCATTCTAGTGTTTGGTGCTTCGGGCGATGGTCTCCTCGTGGTGTTGTGATTTGACTCTTTACCCTGGAAAATTCGAGGATGAAATTTTTGTAAGGAGGGTAGTTTGTCACACTCTGTAAATTTTAAATTCTATTTGTAATTCGTTTCGATAAGTAATTCGTTGGAATTCTGCCTTAGAATAAGTTCTTGGGTACCTCAAATATTCATTCTATCGTATCTAATGCGAACTTACCACTTGGAAGTCCCATTGGAACTTTTCAGATTCGTTTGGATTGATTTTGGGCTTGTTGGGATGGTTGAAGACCTCCCAAGCAGCAAAATCTCACTCCTGAGGCATTTTACATCAGTGCAACCCTTTGGTGCACCGGTGCAGGAGTTCATTTTGGTCTTGCATCGGTGCAAGACCAATGCATGAAGGTTCTGGAAGTTGGAGGATACAGGTGCATCAGTGCAGCCCTATGCTGCATCGGTGTAGGGTTAAGGTGCATCGGTGCACCATCAATGCAAAGCACCCCTGGAGCAAAATCATGGGAAATGCACCGGTGCAGGTCCCAGGTGCACCGGTGCAAATTGTCTAAAATTCTCAATTTTGGGAAGGTTGCACCGATGCAGGTTTTGCGTGCACCAGTGCAACTGTAGTTCGGCAGAATGTCATTAAGGGTAAAGTGGTCATTTTGGTTGGGGACCTATATATTTGTTTTGCACGATTTTGGGGCGATCTTCTTCCCCATTTTGGCAGCCCTAGCCGACTCCCTTCCCCCTCTCCCACACTCTTTCTCTTCTCTCCTCCATATCTCTCCATCCATGGAGCTCCGACGAAAATGCGAAGAACAAACGTTGATGGCCTCGCTCTCCTCTCTACAGTGATATGCTTGGATCGTTTCCGATCGGTAAGTTTTATTCCTCCTCCCAAAACTCTCTCTCTCTCTTGATTTCATGAAGTTTGGTTACTCATTCGTGATTTTGGTCTTAATGAACGTCGTAGATCATTGCGAGAGCTTCGCGGAGGTGGGTTTGGTTCACTCCGGTAGTCATGGAGGTTTTCCGGCGACTTTTTCGGCGAGTGTCACCGGAGCTCCGATCGAGGTAGAGTTTTCTATCCCTCTCATTTGTTTTATTGGTGTTCTTATTCCTCCCTCGCAAATATATTTTAAATACGTCATTTTAGACACTTGCACTAAATTGATGTCGTAGGTTGTCGTTCGCTCTAATTGATATCGCGTACACTTGGTCTAGGGTCTCTACGTACTCTCTAGTGTGTCGGTTGTTCAATTCCTATTTTGATTGTGAAAAGCCCCAATTTTTATAAAAAGTGTTTCGTTGTCGTTTTTATAAAATCAAATTAGGGAGATTGACTTGTTTGGACACCTTTGGGTGGTTTGTGGGTTAACACGTGGTTTTGGTACGTTTTTGTAAAGAATCGAACAAATGGAACGTTTTGTGAATAAACGGAAGTGTTTGGGAAACAACGACACGATTTGCGAACGATTGACAAGTTTTGGAAATAAACGGAATGTTTTGGAAACAATGGAAAGGAAAGTCATGTTTTGGGTTGATACGTCGACTAGGAGGTTGTTTGCCCTAGGTCGCACAGAATAAATGATTGAAATAATAAAATGTGACACTTGACTCTTTACGAGGAAACTATTTACTCTATATGAGGTTTGGATACTGATGAGTGGCTATGATTCGGGTTGCTTACCTTGGGTCACTGTTTAGAGTGGCACACGACATTGCACAATGGAGGTTTGATTGGACCTTCCCGGTGAGTCGGCACACGACATAATTTGCTATAGATATTTCCTACTTTGGCGTGACACGCCCTTTTTTAAAAGATTCTGTAGGGAAGAAGCAAGTTTTGGAGGACCTTGAGGCTCCTTGATCATTCTGGCAATTTGGTAGTTTTTGAGAACTATGTACTCTCTTTCATTTGAAAACACCCGGATTGTGGGTGGTCACTACTCATGGCTTGTAATAACTTAAACATAGTTTTTCCTTCTCTTCTACCCTTTCTATGGTTTGAACTTATAACTTAGATTTTCTGCACTCACCTTTGGATTTTGTAAGCTTGGTATGGGATGTGTTTGGTATTTAGACTTCTTTTAAATGATAATGATCCATGCTTGTGTCCCCATTTATAAATAAAGTATCTTTCAAAAAAAAATATGGCTTGAAAATCCGGGGCGTGACAACTTGGTATCAGAGCTTTCGGTTTTGAAAACTTAGGCCTTTGGGGAGACATTAGTCTCTATGGGTTGCATTGTAATTATTGGCATTGCATACATGCATGAACATTTAGATATGCATTGACATTTGATCCCTAGGTTGACGTAAATTCCTGAAGTAAGGTTGATATGTTGTTCTTTTGCGGGTATCCTACTTCTACTGATTCCCTTGTCTGCGAGAATTTATTGTTTGGGCCATCGTGCCTGTTTTCTTTGAGTAAGGACTTACTTATTGACTAGACTATCTGTTCGAGCCTTGTTTTGTGCTCAATTCTCATTATCTTCTTGAACCTTTGTAGAATGCCTCCACGTCGCAACATTGCTTTAGGAAGAGGTCGTAGGAACAACGTTGAGGAGGCGCATAGCGAGGCAGTCGACGATCATCGAGCAGGTGTGGAGGATGTTGTACCTCCTGTTATTCCGGTTCCTGTTCCGGAGGGGCTTGTTGCCCATAGTCAGTTTGCGCGAGAGCTAGCGGCTGCCATGGTCGAGGCTAGTCGAGGTTTTGCTGCTCCTAGAGATGGTACAGGTGACCGTACCCTTGATGCTCTGCGAGAGTTCATGAGGATGAATCCTCCAAAGTTCAGTGGGGAAGGCGAACCACTTGAGGCTGATCATTGGCTAGTGGAGATTCGACGGGTATTTGACACCTTAGGCATCATAGAGGACAAGTTGCGCATTACCTTCGCGACTTATCAGCTTTCATGAGAGGCCATTCTATGGTGGAGTTCTGTAGTGGAGATGAGACGTGCTAGTTTCATTGCTGGTGGAGATGCGGATCCTCAGGCTATCATGGATCCTATTAGCACTATGACTTGGGCATATTTCCTGGTTGTCTTTGAGAATCAGTATTTCCCGGAGAGTTATCGAGATCAGCTTAGAGAGCAGTTCAAGCACCTAGAGCAGGGAACTATGTCTGTGTCCCAGTATACCTTGAGGTTCCAGGCCTTATCTCGATTTGCTACTGATTTAGTCAGTTCTGAGGAGCGAAAGTGTAAGAGATTCGAAAGGGGTCTTCATTTTTCTATTCAGCAGATGGTTATGGGTCATTGGATTCGGGTCTTCACCAATCTTGTGGATTGCGCCAGGGCGGTTGAGCCCAAGAAGGAGCATCAACAGAGAGATTCAGTTCAGAGACCAAGAGTGTGGGAACCGCGCCGATAGGGTTCCTATTCCAGTTATTCTTCTTCAGGCAGCTTTGGGAGGAAGCGGCAGCGGGAGCAGTCTCGCTTTTCTCATGGCCAACGATCTCATGCCAGTTCAGGGTCCGTGCGTGGTCCTCTTGTTTGCCACCGATGCCGTCAGACTGGGCATGTGCGAAATGATTGCAGAGCAGTAGAGTGTTACGATTGTGGCCAGGTGGGCCATATAGCTAGAGATTGTCCCAGGAGGGCGGGAGATTTCAGAGATGGGCGATCACACCAGCAGCAACAGCAACAGAGAGGTGGGCAGCAGCGCCTGCAGCAGTCAGTCCCTTCAGGTTCGGTATAGGCTTCCCGTACTGGAGGAGCTCTGACTCCTGCCAGGCCTCAGCAGCCGTTGCCGAGAGGAGGAGGTCAGCAGGGTCCGACGACCCAGGGCAGAGTCTTCGCCATTCCAGCAGCTTCTACTCCTCCTGTGACTCATCAGCAGCTAGAGACCTCAATCGTGCGGGGTATGTTTCTCATTTATAATTCTTGGGCCAGCGCGTTATTTGATTCCGGTGCATCACATTCGTTCTTAGCTGCATCTTTCGTCCGTGCTTTGGGGTTAGATTTGGATGTCCTTGATCCACCTTTGTTTGTTGACACTCCCATTGGAGGCCATGTTCGTCTAGACCGAGTGTGCAGAGACTATGAGTTCACTCTCGAGGACCACAAGTTTACTTTTGATTTCATTGTCCTGGAAATGTCTGGATTTTATCTGATTCTAGGGATGGATTGGTTGTCTACCTTCCATGCCCATATTGATTGTCATCGACGCCGAGTGCGATTGTTCTCTCCAGGAGGACTTTACTTCTATGTGTATGACAACAGGAAGGAGTCCCCCGATTATTCCTTCCA
>NMUG010012242.1:0-10415 GCA_002855965.1 Monotropa hypopitys
ATGTTGGTCAAAATAGAATATTATGAATAATATACTTCCAATAGTCACGTATTGAAGAATTGTGAAGAATATTGAAAGGTGTGATGTGGTGAGTATATGATATGAAGAAATAGAAATGTGATTTAAGTCATCTAAATAACAATCTCAAAGAATCTCAATTATGAAGAGAATTGTGAACAGAATGAAATGTGGTGATGAGAATTATTCAATATTGAATAAATGAATATGAATCTTATTGTGAATGATGGAAATGGTGATGAGAATGTGGTGATTCTAAAGGTGATTATGTATAAAACATATGGCCATGCTCATTGGTTAAATTGAGTATACACATAGAGACATGCGGCCATGCTCATTGATAAAATTGAGTGTACGTACCTAATTGTACGGCCATGCTCATTGGTTAAATTGAGTGTACGCATAGATACATGTGGCCATGCTCATTGGTAATGTAACGATCTAAAATTTTTAAATAAAATTTTTAAAAGAAAATGTATTTTTATATATATTCAATGAAGGATGAGGTTCGATAGATGATAATTTAGTGATTTAGAGTGGTGAGAATCACCGATATTGAATTGGTAGGATTTTTGGTCGTTCCGGCAATGTGCCGAGGGCGTTCGAGGCCCATTATGACCCCGATATTTTCCGAGAATTGAAATTCAGTATTCATGAAAGTTGTAGAGAATTTCGTTAGGAATCCAACGCAACTTGAATCGTCGCAATCGGAGATCGGAAGAAGAAGTTATGCCCGATTTACCTCGCAGAAGTCTTTCCTTTGGTTCAGCGAACTTGGTTATCGATAACGGGCCTTGTGGTTATCGATAACGGGTTGTTCCCAAACCCCATAGAAATTCCAGAGAGTTTGGTTATCGATAACGGGTATATTAAGGGCTGTGTGGTTATCGATAACGGGCCTGTCCCGTAGAAAAATCCGAAAATTTCATTATCGATAATGACTTGTCCGTTATCGATAACGGTCCCGTTTCAGGAGATTTTTAAAGGGCTTTTTGGTCACTTTTCCTTGGGAGTATATATGGGACCCTATACCCGATTTTTCCCATTTTTCTACTTCTTCCCCACTCTTCTAACCCTAAAGCTCCCTTCTCTCTCCTCACCTCCATTAATGGAGCTTCTCTCTCTCCTCCTTATCTCCATTTTCCAAAGCTTGGATGGAGAAAACCCAAGAACAAAGGTTGTTCCCCTTGCTCCTAGCTCTCCATTAAACCCAACCACTTCTCCATCCGACGAGATTTGGATTTTTGGGTGTCCTTCAACATTGAGCAATGGGGTTTCTCCATGAAGAAACGTTGTTCCTCTTGGCGAGAGCTACAGGGTGACCTACATGGCTTCACCCTCCGACGATTTTTGGAACTCCGGCGACTTTCCGGCGAGGAGCTATGGAGATGCGGTCTTGAGGAACATTGAAGAGGATGAGACGATCTATGCGGTGGCGGATTTGGTTTGCGGTGACATTTTTCGGCGGCTTTCCGGCGACTACTCCGGCGATTGCTCCAGTAGGTGGATTCTTGATTTCTATCAAATATGTGCGCGTGTGTGTGTGATTTCCGTAGTCATACTAAGGTTTTCCTAGAATTGTGATCATGGAATATTTGTGTTTAGGTTGAAAATCCTACGGTAAAACCATACAAATTTGGGTTGGTGTCACGATTGTTGAATCACAAATATGGGATTGGTTGGTCATCCCTTCTCCCTTAGACACCACATGTTCGATGAAAATCCTTAGTAAATCTTGGATAAATATTTGGAGAATCGTATAACAAACTTGGACTCTTATCAGAGCAACACATATGAAACCATCATAAAATCCTTACATTGGGTATCCACATGGAATTGGAATTGAGGTCAAGGGGTAGCATTGGGTAAATTAGTGATCCTAATGGTTGTGTGAAGTCTCGCTTGGCATTGCCAAGGTCGGAGACATGGACTTGCCCACACGTGTGTGGAATATGAACTTGAAGCGGGTGGTCGAACTTGATGGCCACCCCTAACGAAACAACCTTGAGGGTTGCTTCCCGTGACATGACTAAAGTTGGGTTTATCATTTGAAACTCGGAGAGATATGAAAGGTACTCAATGAACTTCAAATATGGGAGATGTGCCTACCAAAGGCTACTCGTGTATAATCTTGAATCTATCACCTCAAAATGAATGATGAAAGTAAGAGTGATGACTTCCGCGTGCGTACTAGCATTGGCTAGGGAATTAGAGGTGGATAGTGGGAACGTTGGACATACAAATGAAACAGTGATAATCAAAGAAGAATGTGGCATTGGTTTGAAATTTACTAGCATTGGCTAGGAGTGATAACGTGATGGACTCGATGAACAAAACACTATAACGTGCACGGTTGACACAATTGACTAGCGTTGGCTAGGTGACGTAATGATAGGGTATGATTGATCTTGGATACGGGAATGGACTTCTGATGGGATTCCTGGGATGGTCGCGACATCCACGACATTGTGCACAATGGGGGTTACTTGGCCCTCCCAGTGGTTACATGGGGAACGACGGACATGATGGCTAGTGGGTTTGGCCGCCTACTAGACTACTCCTACCCTATCAAATGTTACATGACACATGGACACGTTGGACTAGGATAGCCTGGGGTGGACTTCTGATGGGATCCCATGGCATATCCATAATGGCGAAACACGATACTTGACTTTTCTTGGAACGGATCTATATGGTCAAGGCCTTGGAAATCAATGTCATCCGTGGTGGTAGGGTGGTTGACCATTTCTTGTTTAAGTGCCGCCAAGCCCCCTTATACTCCAAGTATTTATTCATTTGGCTTGGGCAGCTATAATATGTTAGGAAGGGGGTGAGTGTGTTCATCACGTGCTACGCCCCCAGGGAGGCCATCATGTAAATATGATCCTCCAATTTGGAGGGTCGCTTTCTCGATTGCTACCACCTCTTAGAGGCATAGTTTCGTTTTTATTTTACCCTTTATTTTCTATCCTTTTCTTTTGTTTCTTGCACTTTATTTTTCTTCTAAATATGAAACAAAATCTAAATAACGTCTAGGAGACAATAAATCCTTGGAGGTTGAGATACCTCTAGTGTTTTTTGTGCTCGAACGGCTATGAACGGTCCAGTACAGCCGTCCGTTATTCTAGTCTTAGTAGTATATTATCTGTATTACCCCAGCAGAGTAGGGATGGAAGCGAATGCCGATTGGGATGTCTCTCCAAAAAGTGAGAGGCATCACCTGTTGAGTAGCAACCTACCCCAAAATTCCGAGAGATTTCCTTCTTTAGTACACTCCTAAGTGAGAATAGAAGGGAGAAAAGTACTACTCGTGGAGAGTCGCGTGAGAACTCGTACTATCTTTAAATAAAATCGGTGCATGCACGCTTGGCTCCCATTAGCAAGCAATTTTAGACTAATCGTTTTTTTTGTATTTTGTATTGGCTTGTTAGTCTTTACAAGGTTCTTTATTCTATCTTAGAGCTTTGTGGGCATTGTCATGTACAACTTGAGGTAATGATGGTATTGGGTGGTTTATACCACCCTAGAGGTACTTTGCTCTGTTCCCTTCTTTTTACTATCTTTTGTACTGAGGACATTGCACCATTTAAGTTGGGGGGAGTGGAGCATACTTCGCATGCTTGTGCCATATTTCTTTTAATTTTTGCCTTTTTAGTCCCATTTTAGAGTCCTTAAAAATTTATAAATTTTGAATCGATGGTCTAGTATAGCCGCCTGTCTTTATTTTCCCCATTTGAGGCAGGAAGAAAAGTTTATCTCGTGTCATCCACGTGACGGATTTGTAGTGTAGTTAGTGAATTACCTTTACATGGATTTTGGGAATTTGTGAGTTTTCTAACTCTATGACATGAGTAGGAAGTTGTTGATCCTTTTATAGGACTTGTAGGTGGCATCTTAGTTCATTTTGCTAGCATTTTTCAATAACTTGTTTTGGCACTTAGTTGTAACTTCTTTTTACTTCACATAACAATAGGCTTAAGTCGCTTGTGAGTCGTATCTCAGATGTCTAGAAAACTAGATTAGTGGAGACTTATGCCCAAGTGAGCTTAATGCCTTATCTTTCCTTGGAGTGGTGTCAAATGAACTCTTGTTTGTCACGGAAACAAAATTTTACTCATTCTCGATCTCATTATCTTACATGTAGCATTGGGAATTCACTATCATTTTTATATCTTTTGGGTTGGCATGCACGGTTGTTATTAGCCGTAGGAGAGGATTTTAGACATTCTTTGATTTTTGTGCTGGTTCATTCCTTCTTGCATATTTACTCTTGTTAGCACACTTGAGGCCCCTTACATGATCTATTTTCTTAATTGAGTCATACATTTCCATATTATGCTTTGAGAATGGCAAAATTTATGTTGAAGATGTTTTGGAGTCATAAGGTAGTTTATTATTCATTGTTGGTGTACCTTCTCCTTAGAAAAAATCATAAAAATTCCAAAGTTTGGAAACTAAACAAGTTGGGGGGTCAACTATCATTTTTAAAGAAGAAACATATTGTTCCTTATTGTTTTGGGATGTATTGGTGGTTGAGAAAAAATATGAAAAAATGAATATGGAGTAGTTGAAAAGTAAAAGAATTGGAGGTGCAAATTAGTTTATGAGGGCCTCGTGTATTGATTTGCCCTCTACCATTTGTATATGCCTATTCTCAAGCTCCAAAGTTAACCCTTAGCCCGATACGTGTTAGATACGTATCCGATACATTCCCTTACCTTATGTTATAACTGAGAAGTCCTATTTGATCCTATAGACCGACAATCAATTGTGGTATGTTGATTTAGACACAATATTCCCTTTGCTATGCATTCCTAGTCATGAGATCCATCCACTTATATAGAGCTTCTTTCATGTCATGATGTGCAGGGTGTTTTGTTTTTCATATATACATATCTTCCACCCGCACATATGAGAATTTGAGTATGCACCCATGTTTCAAATGTCTTATTTTGTTGAGTGCATGACACGATGAGAATCGAAGTTGAGACTCGGTCCGGATAGACTTTTGGGTTATTTCTCACTTGCGAAGAAAAGCCTTGCACACACACGTTAAAATTTTGTGCCATGACTTGTTTTTACAATTGCTAGCTTCTTGAACTTTGTTTTCCCGCACTTCTTTTTAAGGATTTATTTTCTTCCTTTTGTTTTTGAGTTTTGTCTTGCATACTTGGATGCCATATAAAAGTAGTTTAGTTTGTTTTGTGGGTAGTTCATTGCTAAAAACCCCGACGAGACCTTACTTGTCCTACCGGGGCTACCCGGGGGTTCAAAGGACCTATCCTTTACTTTCTTGTCGTTAGTTAGATCGAGTCGTAGTGTGAGTTTGCTCGGGACTAGCAAACGATAAGTTGGGGGGTGATCGACACACTATTTTGTAGTTTTGTGTGCCGATTTTATTCCCTTTTTATTCTAGTTGTTTGCATTTTCATTTACATTTTAGTTTCTTTTTGTTTTTATTTGTTTTGTAGTTTTCCATGTTTTTTCAGGTTATTTATCGATCCCCGGACGAGTCCGGAAGTCCCCGATACCATCCGGAGCCATGAGGTGAAGCTTGAGCATCAAATGAAGCACCAAAGACAACAATTACCGGAAGAAGGGAACCCAAGAGAAATAGACGTAACTCCTGTTGTGTAGCTCCGATTGCCAATTGTAATATGGAATTGGAAAGCTATCGAGGAGACACAAAAGATCAAGGCAGAAGCCTGACCCAAGGCACGGGTATCGTTCCCCCACATGTACGGGGACCGGTCCCTCTATTGTTTTTCAAAAATGCAGATTCGAGCAGTGGGGTTTTCAAATGCCCGGGTACCCGTACCCGACGTGTGCGGGGACCGGTCCGTCTAGTACAGGTCTGTGATTTTTTGATCATTAATGGCATTTTTGTAATTGATTGGTGTAGGGACTATATATACTTTTTTATATTTGGTAGGAATTACATTTTTACTTAGTTTTAGGTTAGATTTTGAGGGGAGAGTCTCCCTCTCCTCCTCCTCTTTTCTCTTCCAATTCTCTCTAGCATTTGAAAGTCATCCATGGAGTTTTGGGGGTTTTGCCGAGCTTTGACGACGTAAGGCTTCTTCTCCTCTCTCTATCTATGTAATCTATTTCTAGAGTTAAGTTTAATAAAATTCATATTTTATTTTTGTATTTTGTGTTTTCTTGTGTTTTGTGATTGTAAGTAGTTTAATGGAGGGGTAGCCTCCTAGGATTGGCCTTGGGGTGACTAGCACCTCATGCCTTGGCTTATGTTGATTTGATCCAAGTTAGGGCTAAAATGTAGTGGCCTAGGGTGTAGGATTTCACTACCTAGGGTCTTAGCTGAGCGGTGTTAATCTATTTGATGGGTCGTCGACATAAGATGGCACGACGCATACTTATAGCGATGTCCCGCTAGGTGTTCGACAAAATGCCTAAGTGAATAAATTCACCTAAAAACTACCCAATTGCTATAGAATTGATGTCTTGAGATTTCATAGGGATTAGGGGAATGTAGTTCTCACCTAGGGTCTAACCAAGGGTTGTCGACCTATTTGATGGGTCATCGACATAAGATGACACGATCCATACTTGTAGCATGTCGCCCGATGAGTGTAAGTTAGCCTAGAAAACCAAATTCTAATCCATGTGTCATCTCTTGACCCGTGACTTGTTCTTGATTGTCAAACACCCCGTGTCAGGTCCTATGTCGTAATCCCTCCTTCTTGTTGTCATGGATATTGGAGTAGTCATTCATTGGCCTAGGCTAGGTGTTAGAACCCTCATTGACATTCCGCTTAGTTTAACTAGTTTTCTCCTTTTCTTTCTTGTGCATTAGTTTTATTAAGCTTTTAAAGAAGAAACAAAAGGCTAGCGTCCTACTGCTTCTACCACAAAAACCAAACTTCTAAACCAAGCAATTATCCTCAACTCTGAAATTTCCCTGTGGACCGACCTTAGACTTGCCGCTCTACTAGTTAGAGTAGTATTTTTATGTTTATAAATTTTTAATGTGTGGCATAGGCGTTTCCGTTAATCAACGACCGGAAAAGTATTTCTATCATTTATACAAACTAGAGAAATCCTGACAAGCCTGCATAGGATAGAAGCACCCATCAGTAAGCAAACAACAAACCCCACTAGCAAGAGAATATCGGGTACCTTTATAAGGTGCACTCCAGCCTGATCGTACATCTCTACAACACTAGTCGATAGGGTCCTCATATCAGTCAGCACCTAGAGTGCTTGGAGCAGCGGATGGGCGATTGTCGGATCGGCATCTACACTATCCGACCTCAGAATAGGCAGCACGGAATACTTCTTGAACCTGAGGGCCCGGAGTTCAAATGCGCGCGGGATTTCTGGACAAGTAGGTGGAGTTCGAATGGCGTTAAATTTGACCCCCTTCGGCACCTCTTCGAATTCAAGGGGCTCCTCTTTCACCTCAGGTAATTTCAAAGGAGTTCCACCGACCGGAACATTTGTAGAAGGTCCCTCCGGCGCAACAGCAGGTGAAGAATCCCTCCCAAGGCCTTCGGTGCCCCCTCAGACGGCCGATGAAGGTCCCCCCACAAAATATTGGAAGAGGTCGGACCTCTTCCGCAGAGGACCACGCCCATAGGGAACCGGAGCCGTAATTGCTTTTCTTGTTCCTCTGGATTTCCGATCCTCCAGGAAGCTTCGATACGTCGGCTCATACCCCAGCAGAGAGGGAGCGTCCCTTCCCTCGCAACTCATCAGTGCAGCAATCCGTTCATCCGAAGCTTATTTTCTCAAGGTGTTCGAAATCTCGGAGACATCTGCACAAGAAATAAATGTTTTTAAATAAGTGACTGTCATGTGTTTTGGAAGAAGAAAAAGATTGAGCCTCTGACCTGGATCGCCCGGCATTGTCGGAACTGCGTTCAGACGCGGTTCCCCCAGCGCGAAGTTGTATTTCCCAAAGAGCTTGATGTAGGTGTCCGACCACCTCTTGGAATCCGGCAGCCTTGAGATGACATCCTCATAGGGTTTGTGAGCAAAAAGGAAGTATCTCCCGGATGTCCTATTGCGAGAGAGGGAAAACATCCCCATGAAGTTTGCCACATAAAAGTCCAGGTTATACCTCTCGCATAGCGCCTGCACGGAGCAGATGATCCGATAGCTATTGGTCGACAACTGGTTGGGAGTGAGGTTAAACGCGCATAGGAAGTACCGAAGGTGACAGTCTAAAAGAAACCTTAGCCCTCCTTCGGCGATCGCCATCAGAGGAACAGTTATTTGCTCCTCTGCATAACTAACCTCCGACCCCACCTCGTCAATTTTGGTGAGCCCGCCGCGAAAATAATCCAAATAAGGACATGGTCGACTCCCTTGGGTCCTGAGCGCCCGACCGCCCTCCTAGCGGAGGGTCTACTCTCCGACAACGACCCAGCACAGAGTGACTCACCCACTTCCTTTGCAGGTTCCCATCCGTACGACCGATCCGGCCCGCCAACCGCACCCGATCCACTTAGGTCTGCCACGTGCACCATTCGGGCCCAGTGTCGCACGGGGGAACCCACAACGCGCTGTTCACGCACCAAACTTGAGCCCCCAGTCAACCTACCCCTATAAATACCCCCTAAGGGGTACTGTTTAAGGGATCTGATCTTCGATACAAATCGTCCGGCATAAGCTTTCCTTTTTTTCTTTTCTCTCAAAAAGAGACTAACTTAAGCATCGAAGGTCCCGTTGGTCACAAATGACCGTCGGACACTAACCCTTATTTTTCAGGTGCCATACAAGAGAACCCTTTTTTCCTCTTTGCATGGACCCACGCAAGCCTCCGAACCACCAGTCGATGACCTGCGACCCGAAGGACCAGCCGTCCAGGAGGAATCGAGCCACCATAGACTGTGTGCAACCTCTAGTATATATCTCTATATCTTAATCTTCGAGCAAAATTTTAACTCTCATGCGGATGAAGGGTGAAAGGTAAAGTGCTAAAGCTTAAGAAGAAATGTCATAAGTTAGTCAAGAAAATTCTTGTAAAAGGGGGCACCCCACGTATAATGTGGTAGGCTAGTAGAATAAATCTTTTACTAATGGTCCCAATCCCTGGTTTGGAGGTATCGAATTATGACTCTCTAGATGGTTCAGACATGGCCATAAATCACATCAATAAACATTAATTTTCTAATCTTTTGGTGGGCCATTTCATAATAGCCTTTTTAACCTCCAATACCTTTTTAAATAGTGTTGGTGTCCTACTTAGGGGTGATCAAAACGACGAATTTGATCCGACTTGATCGGAAATAATCGGTTTCAAAATTTAACGATTAGAATAACATACTTAAAACTTATAAACCCATCCTGTCCAGGTAGCCAAATGGCTTGGGTAAGCGGATTAGTTCCTTGAGATCCCAAGTTCAAAACTTGGGACTGCCAGGTTGAGGATATCTAGTCATTCGGCGTATAGTCCAGTAGTGTGAGCATATAATAGGGTAATTTCCAGATCCTTACTGAGACCGCCCCGTGTATTCGGTTTGAGTCCCCCTAAATGAAACATAAAATGCATTAGGCTGGATTTTTCCTTCTGGGGGAGGTATACTAGCACCGAACAAACATTATATGTGGGACCTATGGGCGAGTCGTGCAATTACCAATCCTCACGTCTTCAACCCTTGTGGCGGGGTCATGGCGTGGGACCCTAAGGGCTGGGTACAGCCTTTTTTTTAAAACTTATAAACCCGGCATGATTGGATCAAGTGACGGGTTACATAAATACAAACCGACACCTGACCCTACCTTCAATTGTTTTCACCTTTTTTTACATTTTTAAAATATTTTTTCATTTTTTTGCATTTTCTGTGCAGTGAAAATGTTTTTTGCAAAATATTTACAAAAGTTTTTTGGGGATAGTTTTGGCCCCACCTTTTTATTTTTTTTTGTGTGGGGGGGATTTAAAAAAATACATATTTTTTTGCATTTTTATTTTTTTACAAAACCGCCCAATCCGATCCGACACGATCCGACACGATCCGACCAAACCAGCTAACCCAATCGGTCGGTTTTACTCAACCCGTCAGTCAGTGTTGGGTCGGATTTTTAGTAATCCGATATCATCGGACCGAGTGTCGGGTGAGGCTCAAATCCGACCCGACCCGTGCACACCCCTAGTTCTGGTGAAAAAGAAAAGAAATTGATATTATTATGCCTGGAAATAAATTCGTGTCTGAAGGCACTCTACTCATGTCTTCGACACTTGATTCGTGTTTTCGGCACTCTAAAAATAATGTACAAAAATATAAAAATTATTAGTCTATTGTTTGTGCATATGACACTTCACTCGTGTCATCGACATTTGACTCATGCGTATAGAGGTGTCAAACGTACCGTGCCGTGCCAGCCCGGCCCATTTAATTCCGTGACTAACGTGCCTCGTGTCGTGCCGTGCC
>NMUG010012243.1:0-10415 GCA_002855965.1 Monotropa hypopitys
AACTGTCTTCCTCACATTGATTTCATTGTATACTTGAGTGGAAATCTTCTAGGTTAGAACTTGCAAAGGTTCAATAGGCACCCAGAAATGCTATCAAGGTTCGAGTCACCCGGAAGCACTCAAGGTACTTAGTCATCCGGAAGTGCTAAGAAGGTTAGAGAGTACCCAGAAGCATCTCAAGGCAATGACTCGTGGATGCTCGGAAGATTCATAAGGTTTGAGCTTACCCGGTCAAGTAGCTCAAGGCTTTGTAAAGTTTGGTTATCACCGTTAAGGTAATCCTTACTTAGAGGAACCCTTATAGTTTTAAGGGAGTAGATGTACGTTAGGCCATGGACAAGCCTAAGAGAACCACTATATTTCTTGTGTTCCCCTTACCTTGTGAATGTGTTTGTGATTTCCTTGCTTGCCTTGTGTGTTTGTGATTGTATTGTCTTTATTTAGATTCCTTATTTTTGAAACAATTCCAAATTGGGAATCTTGACTGTTGTCATATTGCAACAATCAAGGTATAACATAAGGCGATTGAAATTGAGTCTTGAATCTCGATTCTAATATCTTTTCTAGCTTTCGTACTTGTATTCTAGCTTCTGCACTTGTGTCCTAGTATTTTACTTGGAGAAATTTTGATTTGGACACCATTTTGATTCCCCTCCATTGATTGCATTGTTTGCACATATTTTGGGCATTGTTACCATACCTGTCAGGGCCAATAATTAGTATCATAGCTTGATGCTCTATATTTTGATCAAACACATTGGCTACCAATTATTTTCCAATAATTGGTATCAGAGCCCCGTGCTCATATTTTTATCTGTCTTAGTTTGGCCTTTTTAGTCAATCTCTCGACTTTACCGTCTTGAGCCAAAGATTTATGGCAACATCTTATATCCTTGAGGGTCAATCCACCTCTAGCCCACCATTATTTGATGGAATTAATTTTTCGTACTAGAAAAATTATATGCACATATATATTCAATTTATTGACTATGATTTATGGATAACCATAATAGATGGTCCTTATGTTCCACAAAAACTTTGTACTCAATGGCTTGACATTGATAAGAAAAAGGTGGAAAGAAATTGTAAATCAATGAATATTTTGTATTGTGTCTTAGATCCCATTGAATATAATCGCATTTCTACTTGTGAATCCACTAAGGATATTTGGGATATACTTGTGGTAATCCATGAGGGCACATCACAAGTCAAAGAGACGAAATAGATATATTAGTTCATGAGTATGAGTTGTTTTCAATGCATGAACGTGAATCTATTTCTATTATATTTTCAAGGTTTAATAATATTATTAATGCATTGAAATCTCTTGGAAAGACTTTTACTAATGCGTAAATGTCAAGAATAATTCTTAAGTTCATGTCCAAGAGATGGGATACAAAGGCATCCATTATCCTCAAAATAATGAATTTTAGCACTTGCACCATTGACATTCTCATGAGCAAGTTATTGACGGAGGAGATGTATCTTCAACTCAATGACTCAGGCGGTGATCCTCTAGAGTGCCTACAAGTAAGGAAGGAGGAAGAGACACCATCTTCATTTTCTTCTGACAACGATGAAGAGATCACCATCATCACCAAAAAGTTCAAGAAATACCTCAACAAAAAAAAGGAGAAGAATGCCAAAAGCTTACCGGTAATTTGCTACGGATGCAAGAAACCGAGTGTAACACCCGACTTAGAAAATTCATTTGTTAATTTAATTTAAGCAAGTTTATTCTTCATTATTATGTTTACTTTGAAAGTTTACCTGCTAAATGGTAGATTTTTGGGCAATACGTTAAGTTATGGCTATGTAATATGAGTTAGGGAGTTAGTTTTTATTTGGGAGAGTTTTAGAACCAACTCTCTAGTTTTTGGACCATTGAAATCCTATATTTTGAAATATGAAGGATTGTTGAGGGACACATTTCGATATGTGATCCCTCTATTCAAGTGTTTATTGTCCAAAGAATGGCCATATTTCGATATGTATGGGTAGGGCTTAAGCATATATCGAAATGGGTGTGGTCTGATTCACTATGCTTGATTTGGTTTTAGACGTATATCGAAATACAAATAAAGGGGGAAATGTATATCGAAATAGGATGAAGCTATATGTGTAGATCATGCACGAAGATGTTAGTTTTGTTAATCGAATTAAACCCAATCGGTGGAATTGTTCTCACATAGAAAATATCGTAGAGGACTCAAAACATTACCCAGAAAACATTTTGGATAGAGAGAAGTATCGAGAGAGAAACAGAGAGGAATCTTGTTTGAGAAAGTGGGTTTTGAAGGAAGCATTTCACAATAATATAACCACTCAATCCTATTCTTTTCATAATTCTACTTTTCCAACAATATCGACCTTAATAAACTTCCAAGAATGTTCCTTACGACCTAAGATAAACAATAACCCCAACTTACCGATTATCTATTTCTCATATAACTTCTAAATAATACTATTTCACTCTACTAACATGATAGCTGCGAAACACTACTAATTCCTTCTCCTCGCACTATACAATATATTTCTACTCTCACATTCTTCTTATACACAATGCAATTCCAATTTATCTTTAGATGCAAAATTTTGCTTTTTTCCTTTATCACACCACGAGCTCATACAATTCAATAAAATGATCATCGGTCAACATTTATCTCAAGAATCTTCCAACTAATAATCCCATTGACTTCCAATTTTAATTCCCCCTTTTTATTGTCATCAACTATACTTATCCAAAAGTATGACATACTTCTCACTAAATATCTTACAAAACACAGTCCATAATAACAGACATGTTTGCACTGACTTTAGGTGCAATTGAGAAGTTCTACGAAAACTTACGAGAGCCTAGTTGAAAGTACTAGAACCTGCTAAACTTTCATTTACTCTATCTGGTGAAACTCTCCCCAATGGGATATCTAACACTTCAATTTCCCAAACATTGAAATGCAACATAACTCAACCTCCTACATATATGACTTTTAGGTCCATTACCATTTTATACCTCTTAGAACACATTTCGAACACTCTAATCTACTCATCCATAGTACAAATAATTTTGGACCCCTTTCAGGTCTCTTTGAAAGTACTCAATTTTTCTCAATTGCTCATCGATTTATCTAGACTTCACACTTCTCATTTTCTTCCTTAAATTTCCGTTCTTGAATCCATAGTTCTCTCCTTACCACTAACTTTAAGGTTATGTCCCCAATTCCCCTTCAATCTATTCATTTTTCTCTTTTCTATAACTTAACATTTATTCAACCTTCTACTCATCTCTTATATACTTACAAAATTACCACAACCTTCTCATAAAGATTTAACAACTGATCAATAGGATTAGGTTTCAAATCTCTACAACCTTGCTAGCATCTCCTAAGGTTTTTAAATCCACCTTTTCCACAACATATCGTGTTAATCTCTAACAATCTAGTCTCACATGCTTTCACTAACATAGTTTTTAGTATTAATCTTATAAAAATTGATCCACTGATCTTCAATAATCAAACCATCTCTCATACTCGGGAACTACTTAATCTCATCCATCCATAATTTTCTGAAAGACACTGAACACCGCATTACTAGATAATTCTATAACGAAAATCCAAATATGTGAAATTATTATTATGCTATGACATAAACACATACTGTGTGACATGTAGCAGTCAACTAAGAAAATAAAAATTAACACATAAACGTGTAACACATAATATGCAATGGTCGAAATCAAAAGTCACATATAAATAACTGACACCTTATGGTTCACTTGCCAAGTCATGACTTACACTAGTTCCTGAACCACTACCACAAATGACTAACACATACTAGTCACTCTCTCTTCAATTAACCTAGACTCGACATTCTGATATATCATGTTTTTCCATTTAACTATCCAAAACTTCTCATTTGAAAATACGTTGATCAAGTGCTTTTCAAATCAGATTTTAACGTAGTTGCCTGCGTGTCAAAGTAACACGCACAATAATCCCAGAATATACACACTACCAATCCATCCTAACTCTTACCACAAGACCTCAAATACATCTTGACTCCATAATCTAATAACCTAGAGCTCTGATACCAAATTGTCACTACCCGACCCGGATTCTAATAAAAATAATAATTCTGGCCACGCATTATGACTAAATACCACAATATCCAATTCACTATTTTCCCAATAGGATTTGAAAACCTCAATAATCACCATAAACACAGCAGAAGACTTAAACTTATGAAGTCATAAATCATTAAATCTCATAACTTATAAAACATAAAATATCTCAACACATGAGGTTGAAATAATCTCTAAGTGAGTAAATAAAACTCTATGAGTCTCAATATCATTTATCACTAGAACATTGAAATCTCATCTAATACCAAAACCTTCCACTAAGGAACAATAGCCACCAAGGACATCTTCTAGCAATGATTTGGCTTGTAGTGAACCCGCTAAGCCTCCAAATCTGAAAATACAATGCCACAACAAAAGAGAAATAAAGCATATCTAGGAGTGTCAGATAACAATCAATATGTGAAAGATAACGCAATAAATTATATGAAAATGTAACATAATAACGTAGGAGTGGGAAATGTACCTCAACAAAGCCACAAGCCAAACAATATCTAAATCAGGTCCAACAAATGATAGCACATAAACTCATCTTTTTACTTCACTTTCTTCCTTAAATACATTAAGGTTAAATTATTATTTAAAAATCACATGGTATAAATATTTGCCACATCGACGATTAGGTCCCAACGTTATACCGAGACGAACCCCGTTGGACCGACGAGACAAACCCTCGTCATCAAGTATGTCTACTTGTTAGAGTGAATCAATCAAGCCCTAGATACCCCTATAATCGACATTTACGGCTTAGCAAAAGCATGCTATGGTATTATTCATAAATGATATCATATTAGGCATGTTTTCTCCACGTTTAATATTTCAAGACATGCCAACAATTATTTCTACAACACTTCTATTTGATTACAAAACCACCAAGAATCAACTCTAACTCATTTAATTTCTTCCAACAATTAAAAAATTAATTTTCATACTCATCGTAATAATTATTTATCATAATTTTTATCAATAATTTCCTTTTATAATCATATTTTTTCCACACCAATTTATCACCAATTAGATTTATTTCATCTAAAATCATCCCAATCTTTTCTTATCATCAATATACTTTTTCTAAATCATTTAGCATGATTTAACACATCCAAAACATTATGTGTTAACGCAAAATTGAAATGAAATACTAATTTAAAGAAATTAAACTTGAGGGGTGCTACATCTACACTCGTGTCGACTCCTTTTGGAAGGAAGTGGAAGTTTTGATTAATCCAGTTGTTGTAAATATGAGTACAGAGAATTATATGAATTTGAGCTAAATGTTTTATTGATATTTATCAAAAGTAAATTCTTTTATGAACTGAGAATTGCTTGGTTAAAATGTTATGGATTGAGAAAGTTTGTGAAAGGTATTTTGAGATTCATGTTATAATATCTCTGTGTGCCTTACTCATGTACTGATAATTTAAGAAGGAATTAATTTGCTCCTAGACCGATATTGAAGAAGTGTATTTATATACTAGCTCACATATGAGATATGTGAAAGTCCATACCATTGAGAATATATGAATGACTCGTAGTTCTACCAATGTACTTAATTGAGAAAGTTCACAGGGTAACAACATTGTGTTAACTCTAGTCGAAGGTAATGGACTTAAGACGGGATTCCAAGATAGTTAACTCATACCATTCAAGAAGCAATACCTTACAATTCCAATATCTTTCAAAGAGAAATAAAAACCAAATCTACAACATTTACACTTATCAAGGGAAAGGAATGGGGCAAGGTAGTGGGGTTTCACAGTGTTCTTTGGTTTGTGTGTGATGGTGGTCTCGGGTGTTGGTTGTGGTAGTCTTGGGTTACATAACGATGTTTGTCTGTCGATGAGGTTTTCTATCACTCCTGTAGTGCGTGCGTGTGCTCACCTCACTGTTGGCTTTACTGTTACTTGGGTTTACACTTAGGGTTGCACGGTCTAGTGCATGCCTTGTAGTCTTTAGCTGTTACCGTCACTGAGCCGTGGTTTGCTCAGACCCTCTTTCTTTTCCTTTTTCTAGTCTGTGTTGCAGGACTAGTTAGCCTTGGAGTGGAGTCAGCTGTTAGATTTTCTTGAGTTAGGAAGGGCAGTTCCAGCTGCAGCTTGCACCTCTCTTCTTAGCTTCAGTTGAGCTTTGTTCGGCACTTGTTGCTGGTAGTGCCTTTACTTTTGTACTGTCGCTTCAGTTTTGTTCAGTTGTACTTGTACTCTACTTTTCTGTACTAAAGTTGTAGCCGGTTTCGGCATTGTACCTTGCTTCCGCTTTACACTTCATATTGTATCATGTATGTAATGAGAATTCAACTGAATGGATCTGAATGACAAGTAGTGATCTCCCCTGCAATTATTTAAATTGTTTTAAAAAAAATGGATTGAAAATCCGGGGCGTGACAACTTGATATCAGAGCTTTCGGTTCGAATACCTTGGAACCGTGGGGAGACGCCTAGTCTCCGTGGGTTCTCTTGGTCATTACGACGTTCTTCTATTCCGCTTGTATGCTTGTGATGCACCGTTGCCTCTGGTCTTCTGTTTCGAGAGATTGTTTTGTTAGTTTTGTCTTCTTTCACTGACGTCGAGTTTCTCCGTCCTCCGAAGGTTGAGAGTTGATCATTGCGGCAAGTTCAATTGCCTTTCTATTATTGGGTGTGTTGGTACCCTTACTCCTGGCATCTTCATGAGTTGTTGGACCTTGAGAAGGTAAATGATGGAAATTGTGTTTTAATGAAAGACTTGTTTAAATTTAGTTTAATTCATAATTATTTTTATTATTCTTATTTATATGATTCTGCTATACTCATTGAGCTTGTGGTTAGCTTACACATTTAATGCAACACTCTTTCAGGTGTTCAAGATTAGAGATGGTTTACTATACAACTATAGTTATTAATGTATTTTATTTATCTTTTGTGAGCAAGGATCATCATACCATAAGTGGAAGTATAAATTTGTTTTGATAGAGTTTTTGTACCTTATTGTACATATGTTGTAGGATGGGTCATGTCATGCCCCAATTTTGATAATTACAAAGGAGACCATCCAAGAAAGTGACAACCTAAGATAAATCCCAACTCTTACCAAAGATTTAATAAATTTAAAAACTAATTTAACCAACTATTTTATTAATCATCAACCAATCTATTTATTAACACCAACCCATAATATACAAAATGGTATCCCACAACAACTGTACAAATAGATACATTAGCTCTTTTTAAACGAAAACAACTTTTATTTATAACATAATAGTCTTGCCTACAAAAGGTAACAAAAGGACTCAACAATAATTATAACAGTTGAACAGTAGACAACCTCTAAACTCGAATACCTGAAAGGGGGCCGCATTGAATGCAAAAGCTAACCAGGACTGAGTGAGTATAATAGAGCAATATAAATAAAAACAACAAAATCAGTTATGCATCAAGATAAATTTAAAAGAACTTATCATTAAATTCATAATTTCATCATTGACAATAACAAAGTCCATCATCTTATCCAATATAGTTAACAGTCAATTACCTATAACCAGAGTTATGATAGTACGGTTGCCCTTTGAATCAGCTCAAGTAAGTATATTAACAGTTTCAGGGGTCATTCATATATTTCAATGGTAGGGGCTTCGACACACCTCACATGTGAGCTACATATTATATATACTCCTCCATTATCCGCCTAAGAGCAGGACAAATATCCTTTGTATTATCGGTCCAATAGTAGGGAAAACCTCTCCTATATTATTAGCCCATAAGTCATAAGGCAACAAGGATGTTGCAGTATGTGTCAAAATTCATTTCATAAAACTTTGTTAATCCATAAAATTTAACCATCAAACCCATTTCATAAAAGAAATCACATTTACTAAATTCAAAATAAAACATTATTTCAAATTCATATAGTTCGATATACTCATCTTATTAGCCATAATCAGATTAACCAGAATCTCGACTAACATCTAAGCAAAGCCAACATAGATGTAGATCTCTTCGAATCTACCATACATCACAACATGATGTTATAAGCATTTTAAAATTATTTCCAATGGTAAATGCATGATTATGCATGTCATGCATGTTTTAAATTCCAATCCAAGTTATCTTGAGAATTAATACAATTTCATTAAGTTTTCCCTCTTATTGGCCAAATTCTACATATACCACATTTCTCCCTCTACTGATACTATGTTTGACTCTCTATCGATATCATAATGCTCCTCTACTAATGATGTCCTTGGTCTTCTATCAATGCCTTATATTGGCCCATATACCGATAAAGAGGGATTCTAATCAATTTTAAGGATCTCTCCATCAATACATATGATATTTATATTGATACAAAACCACCCTATACTAATAGAGAAGTGATCTCTATCAATAGAAAGGTAGGTTTTGATATAAATACAGTCAATACCGATAGAAAGGAAATGTTTGCAATAATTTTCATACTATTCATCATCTTTTTAGGTATTCAAACTCTTGTTTCTTCTTCAATTCCATTACCAACAAAGTTTTCAAAACACAAGGTTTGATTTTTAACATAAATATAAGCAACTCTAACATCCATCAATGTTTTGAATTATAATTTCATACTCCACATATTAAATCACAACATATCAACTATCAATACTTTTCAACTATATCTATCATGCTTCAAATGTATATATGTGATTTGGTGCTCTCTCTCTCTCTCTCTCTCTCATTCCTTAACTCTCTTTCTTTTCAATTTTAAGGTGATGAATATGACCTCATTCAATACCTTTGTTACACACAAATACACACATAATTGCACTCTTTTCTTATAATTCCATTACAATAACTCTTTCCTCCTTTATAATAAGATTTTATGAATTTACAGCTATTTCTTTTCATCTAACTTTAAGATATTACACTTTAATCCCTGATTAATTTCCATGCATTTAAACATCACTACATTTATTTAAAACATAAAAATGCACACTATATATGAAATGCATGATTATTGTCTCACATGTCATGACATGTCCAATGGCTTGGTGGTTATGTACCATTTCATACATTTTGAATTTATGTTTATAAAACAATATGATTGGATCTTAGTACAAATTTATTTATTATATTTGAGTTTTGGATCACATCACTCTCTTGGATATCCCTTTGTATTATCCAGAGTATGGCGCGACAAATTCCTTAGGTTCTGGAAATTAAATTCTACTCTCTGATATCTTCTTGTATGAAATGAAGGGAAACACTCCACAAAGTGAGGGATAAAAGAAAAAAAAAAGTACGTAAACGAAACCCTCCTCATTCCGTCTCCGCCAACGGAAGTTGTATGAGATCCACCGCTTGAAACAAATAGTTGTACCGATATCGTTGTCTATTATCTTGCATGAGCTGCAAATTGTTGGTAAAACTGTCAAGTGAGAATTAGTTCCTGTAGTGAAAAAGGTGTTAGTTTATTCAACATGAACCAAAACACCAGATAGCAAGTAGCAATATACAGAAGCATGCAGATGCACATTCAACAAATCGCAAAAAATACGTAATTTCACACTATATAAATATCTCACACATACAACTACCGTCACTGTTCTTATTTTCTTCTCCTTTTGTAACGTGCCCTCAATACTGGACCTTTTACAGTCACGCCAGTCGAAGCTCAATGATACGATTTGTTCATAAGAAATGTTAAAGAGGACAAGATGAGCTGCATCTTACCTTTTTCTTTCAACTTCCTACAGAGACAATATTCCCCAATCAAATAAAGCATAAATCAAAGCGGAAAATTTTTCTGGAGAACATCAAGATTCCGAGAGTCGCAAGCTTCCATCATGTCATTCCGAGAAGCACAACTGCAGAGGAGAAAAATATAATTGAGACATGAGCCTGTAGTTGAATTAGGAAGGCGCAACAACAGTTAGTATTTCCTTCAATGGACATACCTTAAAGAAATTCTCAAGTATTGCCAAGCATTGTCTGCCTTTGGATTCATCGCAACAGTACGGACATAGTACCGGATGGACTCTTCATACATACCCTAAATGCAAAGAGAGAAATGTTTATGAGTTGAGAAAAAGAAATGATTACATCGAAGATTCAAAACACTTCATAGAAGAAATTTTCCGGTAGAACAGTAAGAAGTGGAGTGTTCATAGGGGGGCTACAGGCCATGCCTTTAACAGCATGATAGTGTTGGAAAATGCATTTTCAGTTCAAACCATCCTGGGGGCCATGTCCCCATGGGTTGTGTGTTTTGGGGGCAAACCGGAGAGGTTAACATTTAAGTACCCATCTTAGAACTTCGTATACATGACATT
>NMUG010012244.1:0-10415 GCA_002855965.1 Monotropa hypopitys
CCAAACAAACCAAGACTTACCTCACTCAGACAGGGTCAGTAGAGTAAAATCTGAACCATAAGGAACCAAACGGCATTAAAATTAAATCCCGAGAATGATTTAATTAATTAAAATTATTGTTATTATTATTATTATTTGAATGGAGGGAAAAATAACTAAAATTTCAGGAGCGTTACATGTCACGCCCCGATTTTTTAAACCTTTTTTTTTTTTGAAAACCAATATAAATAAAAGCAGGGGGAAACATTACTTGTAGTATCTACACATTCCATTATATTCTCATTACATTTCATGATACAAATGATAGATAAGGTTGGGATTGAAAACATAATTTCGAGTGGAAAAGTCGATAATCCCATAAATACACATATCTATCCATTCGTCCTTATAAAAAGAAGACATCCGTTCAACCCAGTTAACCCAAGACATCGAAGCATTAGGCCAGGACCTAATGGTTGACCTAGTATCCCACCCAGTCCTTTGAAGTCTTGAAAGGGATATAAGTAAGGGTTCTTCATGACTAAACGGGTAGTATGAAGGAAGTTCCTCTGGAGAAGTAGAGTAAATAGGGCCAAGAACATAGCAGGAGTCATGACCTGTGGCAGGAATGAAGAAACCATCTACTTTTGAGGCTTCTCTCAAGCATTGAGGAAAACGGAGACTGGAAGTGGCTTCTTTCTGAACTACTTTGGATGATCGTCGCTTTGGAGCCATTTTTGGAGAAGGGGTTTTGAAGAATCGCCAATCGAAGGAAGATCGAGAGATAGTATGAGTGTATTATTTGATCAAATCTATTTAATCAAATAAGGGGGGCATTGTTTGGACCAGTTTCCGTATTTTTAGTAAAAATATTGCCCTAAATAAAAGGGACAATCAGGTATAAAATTAATAAGAATTTTTTCGTAATTGGTCTAAAAAAATATAATTTACAGACCATTTTATGAGTTTCATAAATTTACGAAAATAAAATACCCTAAATAAAAGGATAAGACATTACAATTTTTCATTATCCTAAGTAAAAGGATAAATATTTTTAAATACTAAAAGAACTATAATCATAAATAAGAAGTTCTAGAAGATAAAACTGCCCAGAACAGTTTAAGACAAATGTCGCAACAGTAGAAGGGCAGTTACAAATCTTATTTAAGTTCAAAGGAATCAAGGAGGGGAGAATAGCCAAATTCAAAATGTTTGCAGGCTATATAAAGGAGGAACCAAAGAGCAAGAGGACACACGAAGAACCAAATAACTCAATAGTTATATTTCTTTTTCTTAGCAGTTTTTATTTCATCCTAGGAGTAGTTGTAAACCTTTGTCGACAAGACTCACGCTCTGTCGATTTGTACTATCTTTTGGAGATTATAGAAGAACTTCTCTTGTTGATCTTCAATACACTTCATTTCATTGGTTTTCATCGATTTCATTGCTTCCAAAGAAGTCCTGAAACAAGGCGTAAACCAGTCATCCACCACATTCAAAACAATTACATTTCCAGCAAGTCTTTATTCTTATCGTCTGAGACATAGAAGGAATAACAATCACAGATTTTTGGCAAACAGATACTCTTACCTATTTAACACTTCTACAAAATGTTCCAAAATTTAGGAGTGTTACAAAATCCGCGACTGGCCTCGACCATAGCGGCCGCAAGCTCTCGAGCAAACTGACTGGGGGCAACAAGCCCTTTTGGAACAGGAACAACATGAGGTACCTCACCCTCCAACCCACGCATCCTATCGTTGACCTCTTCACTATGAGCATCCGGGGTGTTCGCACCTTGGCGACCACGATCCCATCCTCTAACACGACAATGAGCCATTTCTACAAAAGGTCATGAATACGATAAGAATAAGGCACAAGACATGGCTCGAATAGATAGTTCAATTAACGACGTAAGGCTCAATCAAAAAGAAGTAAGCTCAATGATATCAAGAACGGATTCTCATTGCCAATGGAATCAACAAACAAGGTTATACCCAAGGGAAGAAATAATGCACGATGCATACTCATCAACTCACACAAGCCTATGGATCACGCCAATGTATGCTCTACACATTCACGACACATGCTAGAGAATGCAACACAATACACAATGCAACCCATTGAGACTAAGAGTCTCCCCAAAGGCCTAAGTTTTCGAAACCGAAAGCTCTGATACCAAGTTGTCACGCCTCGGATTTTCAAACCATTTTGTTTTGAAATTGTTTTATGAAAGATAACTATATACCAACATCCATCCCAATCACACAATATGAAAACCCAAGCACGGATACTAAGGAAATAAAGTGCGTACAAACCATAGAGTTAGGGAGAGAAAGAAGTACAAGTTTAAAGTGTTACAAATCTCCTACTCTATTACAAGCTCAAAGAGCCTAAAATAAACAAAAGATAGAAATAGGCATTCATCCAAATCTTTTTCCAAAAGCTCTATGCATCCAAACCTCCAAGGGAGGGATCAAAACCTGTGGAGAAAAATAAGGACGTATCACGCCAAAGTAGGAAATATCTATCACCTAGCATATCCAAGACCGACGTAGACTAGTGTGTGAATGTAGGGCATGCAACACAAGCACATGTATGAGACATAACAAAGGCAATGATCCAACCACTATCATGTGACTCCAATAACACTAACCATATGCAAGGTATATCAACATGGACCAATAGACCAAGTGTCCAATAAACATGCATATGAAGTTCCATTTCTTTCCATGATACAAGTATGTAAGTTCGTCATTTCCGTATTGATTTCGTACAATGGACACCTATTGGAATCCCATCATAAGTCCATTCCAAGTTATCCCATTATTTCATACTTTGTGTTCACATTGCGGATACTCCATGGAATCCCATCGTAAGTCCATTCCATGTTATCCTAATTCCAACTATTGTTGTGTCAAGTAACATGTGATAGGGTAGTATTAGTCTAGTAGGCGGCCAAACCCACTAACCATTCCTTTCCGTCATTCCCCAAGTAATTGCTGGGAGGGCCAAGATACCCCCATTGTGCACAATGTCGTAGATGGCGTGACCATCCCGGGAACCCCGTCATAAGTCCGTTCCCGTCTACCATATAGATCAAACCCCTATCGCGTTACGTCACCTAGCCAAAGCTAGTCAATCATATCATTTGCGTAATTTATCGTGTCAAGTACGTTGAGTAAATTATGTTATCGTTCCTAGCCAAAGCTAGTAAATTCCAAACTAATGTCATTGATTCCATTTAATCCCATGCATGACTTAACAACATAGAGATTGACCCAACATGCAACCCATAATTTACCACACATGCCCAATGTGTCCAATATGTCAATTCCACACTAATTATGTCCAATTGCATGCATATCAACTCTATTCGATCATATTACTACCAATTGACCAAAAGTCCTAAATTGTGAATGTTAGGGTTTTCATTAAATTTGGGGTTTTCACCCATGATGCTTAACACATGAAATTGAACTCAAGGGGATGTCAATACACCCCTAAGACACATAAACCCTCAATCAATTTCAAGATCCAAACCCTATCCCTAGACCAATTTCATCAACCCATGAAACATACGAAATTTATCAAATCAAACACACATAATAGAGAGAGGGAGTAGGGCACAATCAAGAACCCTACTAGAGATAAATAGTTCCTACCTCAATGGAGCTTTACCAAAACCCTAGAAATTTGAATTCGGTGAACGATGTCGCTATGTGGCTTGTTGGAAAGCCCTTGATGTGGGGAACAATCTTCCTCTTTGACAAAACTCCAATGGAAGCTTGGAGGACCTTGAATTTGTAGAGAGAAGATAGAGATTAAAAATGGAGGTAGAGAGAGAGAGAGAGGGTGGCTAGGGTTTGTAAAAATGAAGGGGATGAGGCAAGTTCGAATTACCCTTGGCCTTATATACCCCCATACATGAATTTCCAAAAATACCCTTAATGAACCAAAATCTGGTTTCTGTGCACCGGTGCGGCTTCTCTTTGCACCAGTGCAAACTAGCTTAAAAATCCAGCAGAATGATTCTGCACCGGTGCAAACATTTCTTCCATCGATGCAACATGTTCCAGAAAAAGCAGTAGGTTTGTGCACCGGTGCAAGCCTCCCCTGCACCGATGCAAACTCTTTGGGATCTCCTGCACCGGTGCAAACTCACTTTGCACTAATGCAAACTTGTCCTGTTATCAAATTTTTGTGCCAAGAACTCCTGGAACTCCCCCGAAACTCACCGAACCAAACACGGATCATAGACACGAATCAAGAGTGTATCCAAAACCTTGTTCCAATGGCCAATAAAATTCAAAGAAGTCATACTCAAGTCTATCCATCGATTTGAATTACGAAAAATTTTCAGGAAATATAAATTGAAATTACGAGTCGTTACAGTCGGTGTTCGTATATCGATATGTGGTCCCCTCCCCTTCACATATAGAAATGTATCCTACATGTTCTCCATTCGATATGTATGTTGGTGTTCATATATCGATATGCGGTTCCTCTCGTATATTGATATACGAATGCATTGTTCGCTTTTGTGAAGGCCGTGAACGGTTCGTGTATCAATATATAGTCTGACCACATATCGATATGTGGTGTTTCGAGCAGAAAGTTCTGAAGGTTCTAGAGGGGCATATAAATACCCTTCTTATATGATTTTAACTCATAAATCCCTAAATATACACTCTCTCTACCTCCATACATCAGAGCACATTTCTCTTTCTCGAATCTCTCTCTCTAGACTTCTCTCCTCTCCATCTCTCAATCCAAGCACTTTGGGAGGAAAACTTCTTCACCAAAGTTGTTCTACACTGCAAGGGTCCTACATCTATGTTGTTTTCAACATCCAACTCGAAGAACCCTTAAATATGGTGTTTGTGTTTGTGAGTCTTCCCAAGAGGTAGCATCTTCTATCCCATTTATCTCTATCTTTGGTCTTCTCTCTTCTCCCTTAAGGTTTTTCCTAAACATGAGAACCATTTCATGTATATACTTGTGGGGTTTTAAAACCCCTCTATTTCTTGTGTAACCTTGCCCATTTGTATGTGTTTGAGCATCTTATTATCTCTATTTTTAGATCCTAAGGTTGAATTGGAAAAACCCAAAACGGTCAAACCCTAAGTTCGAATTTGCAAAGGAAAGGGGGAAATTATTGGTTCAAAATGATTAATGTCTTTTAAATGGGGTCTAATGAGTGTTTTGACACTTTGAAAAAATATTTTGGAACAAGCATTGTTAGTCATGTTTTTTGGTCAAAATTAAGGATTGGGAGGATTTTTCCCTAACCTAGATAAAATGATTGAATAAAAGATTTAATTGGCTAAAACATGATAGATGAATTGGGTTGGCTATTTTTATTTGGGAATTTCATTCTCTGGGTGGATTTACACTCACGACATTGTGCAATGGGAGCTTGATTGGGCCCTCCCAATGGATTGGGTAATTCGAGAAAATTTATGTGTAGTCTAGTCGACGAGCTTCTACCGCGGAATTAGCCTAAACTTGATGAAATCTTGATATGAAAATACAATTATGGTAGTGGTCCCTTCTTTTGCAAGTTTTACATTTGACTCCTTTGTTCGTCAATATTGAGGTGATTGAAATTAATAGCTAACTCCTTTGATCTTGTCAAAGTTGAGTGCCTTGGCAATTATAATGAATTGAACTTGAGAAAGGAAACATTGGTTTGAGTCAAAGTGATTTTTGAAATGAAATAGAGTCCTTATGCATGCATATTTTACTTTCCTTGCACTCGCACTCACACACCCCAATTTTATAGATTTTTTGATGTAGATTTCTCTACTGGGCGTTCACCCAACCTATCTATTTTTAGGTACTGAGCTCCAAGCATGATGAGGAGTTGGACACCTCTACTTTCAACTTTCATTAGAGGCTGCCATTCATAATAGTCCAGTGGTACTATTTTGATTTCGATTATTGTACTTCCTTATTTTCTATCATGTTCCTAGACTTGGTTTGTATTAAAACTTGTATTCTAAACTCATGTGGTGTGATTGCTGTGGTTTACTATCTCACTGATGCATTACAATTAATATTATTTGGGTAGTTACTTTCCTATTTTCCATCACCAAAAACATGGTTTGAAAATACGAAATGTTACACGAGAGGACATCGAATGTCGGAGTAGGAACAAGAGTAATAGATAGAGGAGGAGTAACAAGATTTGGAGGCCAAGGAAGAGGAGTGTTATAGGTCTAACTGGCTACAACAGTCCTACTCCTCTCAAAAGATGTGGAGCAGCACTGTAGATCCATAACCTACAAACAACGACATTGCAGATATTAAATAACCAATTAAGGTGCAATTATAAAAAAAACTATTTAGAAATTAAATCTAAAAGCGTGAGCGTGGGTTGAATTTTAACTTTTAAAGCATGCACCTTCTATCGGATGTCAACTTCCAAAGGTAGTGGTTATATTCGGAACAGAACAACTGAATGAAATTCATAGATATTATGTACCAATCTAGTTCGAAAATTTAGTACTGAATGAATCCTAATAGTTTAGACATTCACAATCGATTAATTGAATGGTTTTCGGGCATAAACTTTGGAACAAAATATCCAATTTTGGCACCAGATATCTCATGTAATTGTTTCTTTGCGATTTCCCTCGTTATTATTGTCCATATTCGACAAGAAACAAATTCATTTTATTAATCTAATTTTCCATGAAATTGAATTACGTTCAATAGATAAGAGGTGATATTTTAAAGTTTAAAGGGGAAAATGAAATTACCTTGAGACTAATAGATAGATGTGTGTGGAGAGAGACTTTGGGAGAGAGGAAGAGCAAGATCTTTTGAGGTCATGAGGCAATGAGAGAGAGAGAGAGAGAGAGAGATTCATGCTCGGCGTGAGTGAGTGATAGTCTGAGAGAGAAGAAAGTATGTTCGATATGAGTTTTAGTCTAAGAGAGAAGAGGTAAGAGAGGACATTCAATTGCTGTAGAAGTTTGATTTTAAACTCAAGCTGTAATGCCAAGGACGTTAAGGTAATTTAACATTCATTTCTATTCGGTGGCATTTTTGGTATTAAGTGATAATTTTATGAGTTGTATTTAGAAGTTTAAGAAAATTAAGTGTTTGGTAGTGAGTTGTATTTAGCAATGAGTTATATTTAAAAAAATGGATCGAGAATAGAATTACCCAACAATCTAATCCAATGGTTCTTTCTTTTCTTTACTTTTGTTGGATAATTACTGTGGCTAGCCAAGGCTTGAAATTTTTCTCGAAAAATTTTATTTTCAACGATTTATTTTCTAAATACAATCCACCCTCATAATTGTACAATTTAATTTTTGCTAAATACAATGCTCCAAAATGAGAGAAACTCTCAATTTTACCCAACTCACTTCCTCCATTTTCCCTCTCTCAGAAGTTAACTTTCGAGTGGAGCACTGAATTTAGAAAAGTTAACTTCTGAGCGATAAAAAACAAAATATATCATTCGAATGTTAATTTTTGAGTGGAGTACTGAATTTCAGAAGTTAACTTCAAAGGAGAGCATTGAAATTTGGAAATTAATTTTCGAACGATGGACGAAATGATGAAGATGAAGAACAAAATGATATTTTCGTATTAAGGGTATTTTGGTCTAAAACGTTTTAAATTTGAATGTTTTGTATTTGAGAAATAAAAGGTTGTATATAGAATTTCTCTTTTTCTCGAGATTTTAGGTCGTTAGTAGGGGTGAGCACAAGTTAGGTTCCATCAAGTTTGGGTCAAACCCGACTCGACCAGAAGTTTACCGGGTTGGACAAACGGCCACCCAGACCCAACTCGTGCAATGTATGAACCCGTAAGGGTTAGTTTGATCGGGTTGTCAGGTCAATTTGTCGGTTAGAAGCAGTATATTAACGTATCCTCTAATTTGGAATTATCACATATAATATGAATTAGGTTGGGTCATGTAGGTCGGGTGGGATGATCGGTTTGGCCAAACAACCCTGCTTCTCATGCATGAGCATATACATGTTTTTATTTTTGTACATATATTCGGATCGGGTTATATGGGTTCAAAAAAATCTACACCCAGGATCCGATCCTAAGCTCGAAAAAGTATAAAATCAAACCTGCACCTCATCCAACAATATTTTGAAACCAATCAAAATCTTTTGTGTCTTGTCTGGTTGGGTCATCGGGTTTCATTTTTTGGCTTAACCCTAGTCCTAACCATGGTTCTTTTATATTTCCTTGGTACATGTGGTGTAGTAAAACTATTCTATACCTAAAAATTAGGTGAGGGCCAACCCTAAACATCCTTGACAGGAAAAAAAACGTGGTTCAAAAGTACAAGATACCAACATGTTTTACATGTGTGTATTATTAGGTAGATTTGGCACATGATTGACTGGAGTATCACTTTTGGTTTGGTAAATCCATTTTCATTTTCCAATTTTGACAGAAAAAATGAGCAAATGTGTAAATTAATCCTTTTGAAAACTTACCATCAATACTCTTGATCTCAATTACCCTTAATCCAACAATGAAAAAAATGAGTAGTTTAAGAACATAACACCATAGCAAACCAAATTTTATCCATTGGGACAGTCAAAACGACATAAACCAGGGATAGTTTAAAAGATCGAAAATGCTATCTAGGGGCGTGCTTGGGTCGGGTCGGGTTTGATCCTCGTCTGACACCTTACCCGACCATATCGGGTTACCAAAAATTCAACCCAACGCTGATCGATAGATTGAGTAAAACTGATCGATCGAGTTAGTCGGGTTGTCAGACCGGTTCGGTCGGGTTGGGCAGTTTTGTGTTATATGAATTTTTTTAAAAAAAACTAAAAAATGCTGGGACAAAACTGTGCAAAAATACTTTTGGAAATATTTTGCAAAAAATATTTTCACTGCAAAAAAACTGCAAGAAATTGTAATAAAATATTTTAAAAATAAAAAATGCAAAAAACAATCTGCGTTCGGGTCGGGTCGGGTTTGCTGTGCGCCCCAGACACTAAAAAACTTCTCCTCAAGTTGGAGGTTTATCCCTGTGACATGGACAATTTTATCCTTATTTTCAGGACAAATCATCCATAAAGTGCATTATTTAAACACACACACCGTCCTATCAAACTTCGCAAACTTGTTTCTTCTTTTTCAATTTCATCCTTTGCCTTTTGTTTAGAAATGGCATCAGAATTGCCAAATACTACTAAAAATTCTTTGATTGGTATTAATGAACTCCAAGAATTGGAAGCCACAGAAATCGACGAATCCCTTCTCCGAGACTTACTAGAAGAATTAGAAGAAGAAGAAGTCAAAAAAGACCAAACCAGTATTATTTATGCAGTTCAACCTACAGAAGCTACCGGTATCGAAACCACTTATTCATCGATGGACGGCTGTGATGCTGTCTCGGACCATATAATCGGTCCCCATGTTTGCGACGCTGCGTGGTTCGATATCGTAGAAATGGCTCCACCATCACCAATGATTTATGTAGGGTATGGAGAGTACTTATGTACGGAGGAGGAGATGGTGAGAGGAATGGTACTGGAATTTGTGGAGAATGGATTGGATGAGTCGTCGTCTGAGCTCTGTCATCATCATCATCATGATTGTGGAGTAGTCTCTATGGATGATATTGGAACTTCATATGGGTTCTTGTGGGAGCAAGACAGCTTGTAATGGTATCTTATAGATGTTGATTGCTATGATCTCCTTAAAATGTATCAAATCCTTAGCTGATGAATAATGCTAAATGTAATAAAATCATCAAATTGAAATGATGTCCAGATGATTACTGCATACCCTTTTGAATCCTGCTTATTATAACAATGAAGTACTTGGAGCAGCTTATTCGCATATCTATTTTGTGTCAAATAAAATTAGATAAAATACATAATAAAAGATTTCCAAAGGCCAAGCTCAGTAGAAACTAGAAGTTCGAAAAAAAAAGAGAAACTGCTGCAATACACAATCCTAGAATGTGATAGATTATGTTCTCTTCCAATACAGATATATGAGAACTATACACTAGGTATGACTTTTGGGTTCCATGGAAGCCTTCAATTCTGAAAACATTGTTGGTTATTGATTTGACATAATCAACATTTCATTTCATGAGTGGGAGTAAAGTCATCCTTCACTTCCTTTGTTGACTCTTCCATTGCTTTTTACAGACCCTCTGAATCCCCAAATAAATTCATAAAATTTTAAAAATCCCATATGAATGAAATTGACAAAGATGGACAGAGAGAGTGTCACGTCCCAATTCAAATAATTATCAATGTAATCACCAAGAGAGTGACGTGACAGTATCAGAAACTCATGAACTATTTAACCACATCTAAAATAAAATCTAATAGACGAGAAAATACAACTGAATAAAAATCTCAACTGAGAAGGATAAAAAACTTATAACATTCTGTACTGGAAATGTACAACTACCAACTACATACTCG
>NMUG010012245.1:0-10415 GCA_002855965.1 Monotropa hypopitys
GGATTGGTATATAAGGAAAAATATTCAGTTGCAGATAGGATCGGATAATTTTAGCTTTTAGATTAGAATACTCTTTCTCTCTCTAGCTTTTGGATAACGATAGGTAGCAGTAGAAGTAATTAGATTAATTTGGAGATTTTCATCTTAGTTTCTTCCAGTAATTTCCATTTGCAAACATTAGATAATTCTCTATTAAATTACAGTTCTAGTTACTTGCATTGAATTCGTTAGTTAATTTGATTGCATTCAATTATGGGTTCAGCTGTTCTTAACATTTCTTCAGTAAAATTAAGATCAATGAAGGGCTAAGCTCCCTTAGGATCTAATTCAAGGATCTGAAGTGGTTAGATTGTTCTCACACCCGTTCCAGGTATGAATTAAGAATTTATGAATTGAGGAATGATTCTGGGAATTTCTTCTCGGAGCTGGGTTGATTTGGATTTTGATGTTTTGTTGACAATCAGAAGATTGGCACATAACATGCTTGAAAAGGATCAGTTCAGCAACGATTTGTAATTTCCTTCTCAAATTGTTCTATCAGTTCTACTTCCAAATTGAAATTGAGTGTGAGGTGATTTAATCATTTAAGATTTGAGAATTAGATCCTTGTTAATTATCATATTAAATTCCACTTACTTTTAGTCTGATTGAAACTCATTCCAGAATTCTGGAGACCCAATTTCCATGATATCATTTCCTTTCACAACAAAGTACTCTGTAAGGGAGAACTAAACCCCCCAAGTCCCTGTGGAGAATGACCTGGTATTTACCAGAATTTATTATGCTTGATTGAAAATTTTCGGAATTGAATTGCTTGCACTTGGGCGATTTCTTTCCACTGTTTTAATCTCTTAGAAAATCTTGGAAGATATTGAATTCCACTCCATTGTTGAATTATACTTTAAAGAGACCAAGCACCAGGCTAGAAGAATCAAACGCCAAATACAAGTCACATGCCGACAAGCGTAGGAGGAAGAAGACATTCAAAGAGGTATACATGGTTATGGTTCATCTCCGTAAAGACAGGTTCCCAGTAGGTACGTATGGCAAGTTGCAGATGAGAAGAGTGGGCCCCTGCAAAGTCCTCAGCAAGATCAACCATAATGCTTACAAGGTGGAACTTCCTGATAACTTGCACATTTCCAACACCTTCAACATTGGTGATCTGATTGATTACCACCCTCCCGAGCACTCAGAAAACTCGAGGACGAGTTCATCTTTGGTGGGGGAGCCTGATGTAGGACAAGGGTCTACATGTACCTTTAGTAGAGCTGCCGAGCAGACCTCAACACCAGCCAAGCATACTACCCCTCCTTTTCACCAAGCCGCACAACCTACATTCCCTGCCGAGCTGCCATCCCGCACATCAGATGCCCGCACACTATATGCCGAGCTACCATACTTGCCGCACAGCCCCAAGGAGCTTCAGCCCAGCCCGGCCAGTCCATCCCGTACCAGCTTCGCTCAAGAAACTACGTCAGCACGGCCTCAACAGCTGCACCTCAGCTCGGCCGTATTCCTGCAGAGCTACTGGGACGAGACCACACGGGGACCACCCGACATCCCCTGACATTCTGTTATTACTTTTCAGAGTTTGTTAGGAATTGTACAAATTGTAATCATTTACTTTTTTCTATTTTGTTTGTATTAGCCGCCATTCATTTAGGGTTTTCCTCTTTGTAATCCTTAGTGGGTATATAAGCCAAACGATGTAAAGACACAGACAGCTTTTGATAATTTGAAAACCCATTTTTCGAGCAAGAGTATTTTATCTCTCGTTCTTCAGGTGGACTCCTGATTTGTTAGGTGGATTCCTGGCACTTCTACCGAGCTACGGTGTTAGTTCGTTCATTCCTCTACATATTACGGTACTAATCTGTCCGCTACTACCGGATTCCATTCAAAATCCGTCCGTCATTCACCTCGATTTCAGTTTCCCTGAACCGGCCTTCACTTATCTGTTTCCATTCCGCTGCGTTCTGCGTCAGGTTGGTCCATCACATTTATAGAGAAGTACCTTGACCGGGTCCAGCTTCCCCAACAACAATACCCTCATGGTTACTCTCCGTGTCAGTCCAACCAACATTCGACAGATCCTTGTCGATCAAGGAAGCTCAACTGAGGTAATGTATTTCTCTCTATTTCAAGTCCTAAAGCTTTCTTCTGACGATTTGCAGCCTACTGACATTCGTCTGGTTCGATTCAACGGTTTTTCTATCTAGTCGCTCGACATGATCTCTCTCCTAGTCCGAGCGGGGTCCAAGACAGTCGATATGGAGTTCATCGTTGTCAACATTCTAAGTCCCTACAATGCTATTTTTGGCCGGACCTGGATCCATTCTATGAAGTCCCTCGCCTCCACCTACCACCAGGTCGTCCGGTTTATCGGAGCCTCCAGATGGCAGGAAGATATCTATGGCGACCAATCAGCATCCAAAAAGTTCTATATCGTGTCGGTCCGGGAAAATAAAGAGGTCAAGCAGGTATAGTGAGTTGAAGTACCAGACACTCCGATCCTTGAGGACATCGGTGCTCCAATAGCCAAAAAAGCAGTGGAGGAGCTCATAGCAGTTCCAATCAACGAGTATGGCAACCGCTCCTTCCTCATCGGATCTTTACTCTCTCAACTGGAGCAGGAAGAGATGATAAATTTTCTCAAAGCAAACATAGAGGTCTTCCAATGGACTTCATATGAGATGCCCAATATGAACTCATCGTTCATCTGTCATCAGCTGAACGTTGATCCCTCCTAGCATCCCATCGTCCAAAGTCCCACGCACTCCTCTCTGGCATATACTCAAGCAGTCATCAAAGTAGTAGACCGGATACCTGAAGAAAATGCTATTTGGGAGGTCCAATACCCCACATGGTTAGCCAACATTTTAGTTGTCAAGAAGAAGTCTGGAAAATGGCGAGTCTGTGTCGACTACACTAATCTCAACGATGACTGCCAATGGACTGCTTCCCCTTAGACATGATCGATCAAATTGTCGATTCCACAGCCGGACACTAGAGGCGTAACTTTATGGATGCATACATGGGCTACCACTAGATCTCTATGGCCAAAGAAGACATGGAGAATATGATGTTCATAACCCCAAAGGGGGTCTACTGCTACAGGGTGATGCCCTTTGGCCTTAAAAACACTGGAGCTACTTATCAACGGATGGTCTTATGAATGTTCTCCAGGTAGATTAGATACACTATGGAGACCTACATCGATGATATGATCGTTAAGAGCAAACTTCTGGCCAATTATATCTGGCATCTTGCAGAAGTCTTTTAAATCCTCAAAAGGCATAAGCTCCATCTCAATGCCGAGAAGTACACCTTCGGTGTTGGGTCCGATAAGTTTCTCGGCTACCTTGTCACCAGCTGGGGGATAGAAGCGGATCCAATCTAGTATGGCGGCGGCTCTGAACAGATTCATCAGCTGGTCATCCGACCTCTACCGACCGTTCTTTCAGGCGATCAAGACCAGCCGGCGAATGTAACACCCATCCCACTTAATTGTCAATTTAAATATTTTAACTATTATTAAAGGTGGGATTAAGGAATATTAAATCCCATTTCGATTATAGAGTTAAAGAAATTAATTAAGAAGATTAAATTGTATAAAATGAGGTTTAAAGATAATAAGTCTTTATATATATGAGATAATGGCACACAAGGGTGATTAAAGGTTAAGTGAATGGGGTAAATGGGTCTTTTGGAGTAAGAACCTGATTAAGGTTAAGAGATTCACTAATCTCTCATTAGGCATAATTCTAACTTGGGTGCTTGGAGGCTAGAGAGAAGAAAAAAGGGATGGCTAGAAGAGATTTGAAGATTCAAGATTTTTTGAAGGGAATTTGAGGTAGAGTTCTTCTACAATCTTATTACTAATGTAAATACGAAGCCATTGATATAGTTTATGTCCTCACACCATCTCTAATTTGGTCTATATTGAGGTTTGTAGATCAAACTCATTTTGGGGCAAAATTCTTAGATCTGGTGAGGTTTAAGGGTAGTGTAAGACCCCAAATTCAAGTATGTTGAGTACCTATATGTTTAGAACATATTTTTATAAGGAATTTTTAGGATTTGAGGAATAAAATCGAAGTTTGGGTGATTGTGGGAGAAGACGATCCAAAAATTGCCAACTTTCTGCTCTGAAAAACTCCCATATTTGCTCAAGCCAGAGGGTTCGCTCGAGCGAAACCCCACGCTCGAGCGAAGGGTTGAGCAAACTTATTTTGGAAAACCCACTGGAGTCAAGCGAGACTTTTCAGTCGAGCGAACCATGTTTCGCTTGACGTTCGCTCGAGCAAAGGGTTGAGCGAAACTACTATTTTGGATTTTTCTTGGGATTTGCTCGGGATCGGACCTAGGACGTTTATGAGAATCGTTAGGGATTATTTTTGGGGACCCTAATGAGCGGTTTAAAAATAGTTAATTATTTAATTGGTATATTATAAGACCAAATCACATCGAATTTTGGTTTAATGCCCTGATATTGATTCAGGTGAGGAGTCGGGATCTTCCAAGGCTACGAAGTAATTTTTATTGTGGTTCTCGCACATAATGTGAGTGTGTAAATCTCTTTTAAATACGTGCTTGTTATTATGAAAGTTCTATGTGGTTGTGATACTATGTGTGATTGATGATTCATGTTTTACTAGTTTTATTGAATGAATGTATACATGAATTTAGTGGAATATGCTATCTTATAGGGATGCATGATATGAGGTGATTACATGATGGATGTTGTTGAAATGGATATGCTCAGCTTATATTCAATTTGGTTAATCTTGTATGCATGTGCCATCTTGCAACATGGAATGTGGAAATCAATGTGTGTAGATACAATCTTTAAAAATTGTATGGAATTTCAATACCATAATAAACATAGAAATTGAATGTGTTAGAATGGTGTTACCTGAGCAGGCCGTTAGTCAACTATTGAATGCCAGGTATGGACTTCATAAATAAGCCTAGATGAGTTATGTGGTTACACACAGGTTGGTCCTGGAAATCCAACGGGTTAGTCCTGTAACGTTGGTAGCAAAATGTCATGTATTTATGCAAAGCCATATTTGGTTGACGCAGGTTAGTCCTGGGATTCAGTGGGTTAGTCCTGTAACGTTGGCATCAAAATGGCAAAGAGATATAATAAAAATATCTAATGAATGGAAGATATAAAGGAACGCACATTTCACTTATTAAATGTGCTAGTGAATATCATCATTGTGTATGTGTACTACTTGAGGAGTAAATCACAACTCCTACATTTATTGTCTCTTCTTATGAAATTTAATATGTAACTTTCCTTATTTAATTGATATCTGATACTCCTGGATTTATTTGTCTCTCTCTTTGTTTGACATTCATATCCAGATCTTGGATCTTAGCAGTTTATTATAGGCCAGGTCCAGATGTGCTAGGTGGAGTCTAGCAAGTTAGAGATGCTAGCTGTTTGGGGAGTTGATATCCTCCTTCTCTTTTTACTAGTAGTGGTAGTAGATGGTGGTGAGACCTTATTTTGTCTCTTTGGACTACAATTGTGTGAGTTTCTGTTTGGCCATGTTTGGGTCATGTTGGTACTTGATTTTGAGACTAGTTACCTTGGGGTTTTATTTACCTCTTCCACGGTTGCATATTAGTTATGTTTTGAAATTTTATTAGAGCCATATTGTAGACATTTACTGTGTGTGATGATATTAAGTAGCGACACGTATCCAGATCCTCTTTCTTTGTATAGTTTCTGGAATGGGTCGTTACAACTTGGTATCAGAGCTGTAGGTTTGTAAGATTTTTGGAATAGGTATGACTTAGGGTGAAAAGTCTCTTGAGGTGAGAGTTAGAGTGAGATGGTTGTCACATCTTTCTGAAACTGTTGTGTATGTTACTTTGGCACCGGATGGGCAACCTCCAAATCTGGTTTAAAAAGTGCCTGATCAATGTATTTTCAAATGAGAGGTCTTGGGAAGTTAGTTGAAAAAACACAATACATCGGAATCCGAGTCTAGGTTTGTGGTTAGGGACATGGCTTGTGAATGAACCATAGGATGTCAGACGTAGGTGCATGATATCATATGATATCTCTTGGTGTGTGAGTTTTAATACTAGGTATTGTAATGATAATGTGAATTTGATGATTGGACAGTTAAATGGAAAAGCATGATATATAAGAATGCCGAGTCTAGATTAGTTGAAGATTCAGTGACTAGTATGTGTTAGTCAATTGTGGTAGTGGTTTGGGAACCAATGTAAGTCATGGCTTGGCAAGTGAACCATAAGGTGTCAGGTATTTATATGTGACTTCTAATTTCGACCATTACATGTTATGTGTTATATATTTATGTGATAAATTTTGTTTTCCTGGTTAACTACTGCATGTTACACAGTATGTGTTTATGTCATATAGTAATAATTGTTTAACATAATTAGATTTTCGTTATAGAATTATCTAGGAATGCAGTGTGCAGTGCCTTGAAAAATTGCGTATGGATGAGATTAAGTAGTTCCCTAGGTTGGGGGTAATTGGTTGATTATTAAGGATCAGAGGATCAATGTTTATAAGATGAAGGTTGAAAGCTATATTAATAAAGGCATATGAGACTAGATTATTAGAGTTAGTAGCAGAATGATTTGATAAAGGTGGGTTTAAGACCTTAAGAGATAGTAGCAGAATTGTAGAGATTTGAAACCTAGTCTTATCGATCAGTTCTTAAAATTTTGTGAGAAGGGTGTGGTGATTTTGTAAGTATGTAAAAGTGAGGAGAAGGTTAAATAAATGATAAGTCATATATATGGAAAGGGAGAAAGGAATAAATTGAAGGCGAATCGGGAGATAAACTTAAAATTAATGGGAAAGAAAGAGCCATGTGTTTGAGAGTACAAATTTATGGAAAAAGAATGAGAAGTGTGAGTTCAAGATGGATTGATGATCAATTAAGAAAGATTAAGTGCATTCAAAGGGACCTAAAAAAGGTTTGAGATTATTTGTACTGCAGATCATTAGATTATGGGGCTTGATAATGATCTAAGAGGTATGAAATAGTAATGGACCTGAAAGTCATATATGTAGGAGGTCGAGTTATGTTGCATTCCAGTGTTCGGAATTAGAAGTGCTAGATATTCCATCTTAGAGAGTTTTATCAGATAGGGTTAATAAAAGTGTAACAGGTTCTAGTACTTTCGGCTAGGCTCTTGTAAGTACTCATAGAACTTCTTAATTGAACTTAGAGTTAGTACAAGCATGTCTGTTATTATGAATTGTAGGCCTTCCCCAAAATACCAAAATAGGAAACAAACCCTAAGTACAAACATGGGCCGCCGCACAGACTAGGACCCAAAAGGAAAAGAACGGAAAACCCCTAAACACGTTGGGTTAACCCGGAGTTAAGAAAAATAAAAGGGACAGTTCGGTGGGAACAGATGATGTCTCTTTCCGTGAAGCGTGGATACCGTCAGGTCGCTGAGCTGATTAGTCGACCGATCTGAGCTGTATGGAAGATGCTCATTTCAGTTGGATTGCTGAGCAACTGAGCTGTATTGGTAGCTGACCTGAGCTTAAGCACGAGGCTTGGCTGCACTTCGTCGAGGTGACCTCCGAACAGTAGCGCGCTTAGCTGGGCTGAAATACTCTGGAAGGAACTGGTTCTTGCTGTCTATCTGGGGCGTGCTCCCGCGGGTCTTGGGTCCTGAGGTATTCTTCTGCAATGCCGTCTGCATCCTCCTCCCCAGGTAGGAGAGAATTCGTCCTCGAATTTTGAATGTCCTCCTCCTCTGAGTTGTCTCCGTGATAAGGCCAGAGATGTTTGACATTAAAAACATCTGAAATGTTGAGGTGATTGGGCAGTTGTAGTCTGTAGGCGTTATTGTTGATTTTATCGACAATCTCATACGGCCCTATCTTCCGTGCGGCTAACTTGATGTACTCATGTGCGGGGTATCTGTCCCTCGTCAGAACGGCCCAGACGAAGTCTCCTTCCTGGAATTCTACCATTCGTCTACTTCTGTCAGCAATTTCTTTGTATTTAGCCCTAGACCTTTCTAGGTTTTGTTGAACCTGGGCGTGGACGTTCTGGAGGTCATTGATCATATCCCCAGCTTTCTTGTGTATCCTCGTCTTGCTGGGGATTGGGGCTAGATCCATAGGGGCCCGGGGCTGATATC
This sequence comes from Monotropa hypopitys, assembly GCA_002855965.1. Taxonomy (NCBI): domain Eukaryota; kingdom Viridiplantae; phylum Streptophyta; class Magnoliopsida; order Ericales; family Ericaceae; genus Monotropa; species Monotropa hypopitys. The sequence continues at coordinate 8,161 of NMUG010012245.1, forward strand.
CGTAGTTGGCCATGAACGGGCTGAGTCCCGTACTGTGGTTGACTGACCTGTTGAAGGCGAATTCGGCCTGATACATCTTCTGGTCCCAGCTCTTAGGTTGTTCGCCCACTAAGCATCTTAACAGGTTTCCCAAAGATCGATTATCCACTTCAGTCTGCCTGTCTTTCTGGGGTTGATAAGCGCTACTGAAATCTAATTTGGTGTTGGTCAATTTCCACAAGCACCTCCAGAAATGACTGAGGAACTTCGTATCTCTGCCATAAACGATAGATGTAGGAAGGCCGTGCATTAGGTATACCTCCTTAAAGTAAATCTGGGCAATGTGGACGGCATCATTGGTTTTGCGGCACCCGATAAAATGGGCCATCTTGGTGAATCGATCTACCACCACAAAAATAGAATCAAATCCGCGATGGGTACGTGGCAATCCCAGGACGAAGTCCATACTGACACTGGACCAAGGATGATTGGGGATGGGGAGGGGTAAGTAAAGGCCCGCGTTGGTGGCAGTTCCTTTGGCAACTTGACAGACTTTGCATCGTTCTACCCTCATAGTAATGTCGCGCTGCATGGAAGGCCAGAAATAGGAATCACTGACCAGTTGAATAGTTTTGTCCCTTCCGACATGTCCTTCTTCATGTAGTTCTTTGATGATCTTGAGGCGAAGGCTCGAGTCAGGCACACACAACTAGTTACCTCTGAATAAGAACCCATCCTACAGTGAATATTCGGGACGATCCCCTTCCGACACTTCTTGAGCAATCTGTTTGAAATACACATCAGTTTCTAAAAGTTCCCTGAAAGAATCAAAGCCCATGACCTTATTCCGCATGGTGTTGAGGAGACAAGTTCAGCGACTGAGGGCATCTGCCACTCTGTTTTGCACCCCAGATTTGTGTCGGATAGAGAAGGTAAACTGTTGTAAGTAGGTCGCCCATCTGGCGTGTCGAGCTGAAAGCTTGTCTTGACTATTAATGTGTTTGAGAGCGTCATGGTCAGAGAATAGGATGAAATCACTTTGAAAGAGATAAAGGTACCAGTGCTTTAAGGCTCGGATGATGGCGTAGAACTCAACATCATACGTACTGTAATTGGATGTGGCACCGTGCAGTTTGTTGACCCTAAGTTTTGATGGTGTATTATTTATACAAATATAGTATTTATAAAATGATTTTCTAATTCCTTGAATTATGATTTAAATGTTCGAATATTTATTTAAATCAAGGAATTTGTTTTAAAGCTAAATTTCCATATCATTCTTGTATTAAAATCCAAGAGATTGCTCTTTATGGTTTAAATCCTTTTCAACTCTCTTTGGATTATTTTGAAGTCATTTAATGTTCCTTAGAATTGTTTTCAATGTTTAACCATTTATTAAATTCAAGGAACTTAATGACATTTGATTAGAGGCTAAGGAATATTGCTTTCAATGTTTATTTATCATTGCTATATTTTCCTTAAGTCTCTTATGATATAAAAATGATTTTAAGACTTTCCTCAATTTAGTTAAGTACTTAAATTGTCTTAAAATACATATTCTATCAATGAATAAAAATACTTACATTTTCACAAGATATTTTGTTCATGAAAAATGAAGAGGAAGTCAAAACAAAGCCATAGGAAAGAACGGCGCATCAATCGGAGTTCCGGAGTGCCCAAACGGTCCACAGGAATGGGGACAGGTAGCCAACCGGCATGCCGGTCGGCATACCGGTCCCCTACCGGTGCCCATACCGGTGCCCCAGACCCTACCGGCCGCGTACCGGCCCCATACCGGTCCCATACCGGTTTTGACGAAATTTGGGCAGTAGGTTCTCTCTTTACAAAGGATTGAATTTTACACTAACCGACATACCGGCCGGTATGCCGGCCGGCATACCGGTTGCATACCGGTTGCCTACCGGCCTTTGTTAAAATGTGCAAAATTCAATTTTAAGTTGTAATTAATTACAACAATGCCACCCAACGGCTATAAACGGCTAGTTTTTGGTTGGAGCCTATAAAATGGACCCTTGGGGTCCTAGAAACTTAGAGAGATCATGCCCAAGCTTTGTTAACATCTATAATTCATTATTTCTCTCTAATTCTCTCTAGAATACTCTAAAATCTCTCTTTCTCTATTTCCTACACTTGTAAAGATTATGTTAGAAGAGAGATTGTGATCCTACACTTTGTATATTCTTAGAGAGAGCTCATATTCAATCTTGTATGATCATTTAGAGCATTTGAGCCTTATTGTTACCTTGATGAAGGGG
>NMUG010012246.1:0-10414 GCA_002855965.1 Monotropa hypopitys
AGTTTTACTATGAACCCTAGAGTCGTGGAGGTCATAGTCATGACCACTCCCGTTTTCCATTAAATAATTTCCTTTGTCCTTGCAAATTAGCATTAAAGAATTAACAAAAATCAAATCTTGGTTGGCGTCCTAGTGCCACTTAAATCACAAATCTAAAAAGAGAAACACCTTGTGCGATTAAAATTCCCCTAAGCTCCTTGTGGATTCGATCTCGGTACTCCGAGTTAATTTGCTACATGCATTGCCCTACGCTTCGGGCTAGCCCCTTTGTGATACACATTGGGCGCGTAAGCAAGTTGCATGGCAAAGTGGGTGTTAATTGTGATATGTCGACTTGGGTGATATTGAGGGAATCATAATGGTTTTGTACATAGGACGATCCTTAATGATGTCAACTGTGATGCTTATGGAAGTACGATAGGATTGAGAGTTCTTGTGGATACTTGGAAGGTTAGAGTGGGAAAAAGAGAATGGTCATTGTGTGTCGACTTGAGATAAGTATAATAAAACATAGAACTTGTGAAATGTGACGTGGTGTCTCACTTTGGTACGGTTATAGTTGTCATTGCGGTGGTTTTGTGGTTTGGGTGACTTCCCTTGGTAAGGGCGTGGGAACCTTCAGGAACTTAATCTATCCTTGGGCTTGTTTCACCGCAATGTTGGTAATGATTTTGGATTCACCCAAACACGAAATGCATGAAATGAACGCAATGCACAACCAATACGGGGATGGATCCTACGAGGACCACCCTTGGACAATCCAAAATCCTACACGTGAACATAATCAAGTGGAACATGAACATATGACATTTGTCGGCATACGAGGATCCATCTCGGGTTTGGGAGGTCTTTGTCCCAACCCTTATACCTTCTTTTACATGCCTTTTTGGCAATTCACTGGACTGGGAGGTTACATGCCCCAGGGTGACAGTTTAAGATGGTATCCATCCGGGTTAGGAGGGTTTTCCCTATCCCGCGGTATTGCCCATTGAATTACATTAATGTTACGTACGACGCGACTTTGCGACTTACTAGCCTTGGCTAGAAATTTCCGATAGAGTACTTTGATATTGATACGAGAACGGACTTATGATGGGGTTCTCGGGATGGTCTCTCCATCCACGACATTGTGCACAATGGGGGTAACTGGAAGCCCTCCCAACGTTACTTGGGGAAAGCTAGGTAGGAATTGGGTTAGTTAGTCAGCCAATTACTACCCTCTTCCCTCTATCGTGGTTACTTGACACACTTGGAACGGACTTATGATGGGGTTCCAAGGGACACTTACGATGCAAATGAACAAAATGTGGAGTGGACTTATGAGGGGACTCCAACACATATCTACTGATGAAATGAACGTAAAGATTTGGAATGGACTTAAGACGGGATTCCAAGGAAGTTAACTTATATCATTCAAGAAACGATTACCTTGCAATTCCGATATCCTTCAAAGATAAATCAACATCAAATCCACAATACTTGTATTTACAAAGGGAAATGAATTGGACAAGGTAGTGGGGTTCCATCGTGTTCTATGGACTGTGTGTAGTGGTGGTTTTGGGTGTCAGTTGTCGTAGGATGGTTTCTCCGGAACGATATCCATAATTGGGTTATATATCGGTATTTGTCTATCGATGAGGTTCTTGATCACTCCTGTAGTGCATGTGTGTGTTCACCTCACTGTTGGCTTTACTGTTACTTGGGTTTACACTTAGGTTGCACGAGCTCGTGCATGCCTTGTAGTCTTTAGCTGTTACCGTCACTGAGCCGTGGTTTTCTCAGATCCTCTTTCTTTTCCTTTTTTAGTCTGTGTTGCAGGACTAGCTAACCTTGGAGCGGAGTCAGCTGCTGGGTTTTCTTGAGTTAGACAGGGCAGTTCCAGCTGCAGCTTGCACCTATCTTCTCAGCTTCAGTTGAGTTTTGTTCAGCACTTGTTATTGGTAGTGCCTTCACTTTTGTACTGTAGCTTCAGTTTCTGTTCAGTTGTACTTGTACTTGACTTTTTGTACTTTAGTTGTAGCCGTTTGGCATTGTTTTACCTTCCGCTTGTATTTCAAATCTTGTACAATGTAATGAGAAAATGGACAGAATGTATTGATACAACAAGTAGTGATCTCCCCTGCATTTATTTAAATTGTTTTCAAAAAAAAAAATGGTTTGAAAATCCGGGGCGTGACAACTTGGTATCAGAGCTTTCGGTTCGAATACCTTGGAACCGTGGGAAGACACCTAGTCTTCATGGGTTCTCTTGGTCATTACGACGTGCTTCTATTCCGCTTGTGTGCTTGTAATGCACCCTTGCTTATGGTCTTCAGTTTCGAGAGATTGTCTGTTAGTTCTGTCTCCTTTCACTGACGTCGAGTCTCTCCGTCCTCTGAAGGTTGAGTGTTGACCCTGATGGTAAGTTCGGTTGCCTTTCCACCGTTGAGTGCGTGTGTACTCTTACTTCTGGCATCTTCGATGCATTCTCTGTGGTTGTCGTATGATTGTAGTCTCCTCTATGATTGCTAGAGTTGAGTTTGCGTCCGGCAATATGCTGAACTTCTTAGAAATGTTCAGGGTGAAATTATGGTTTCCCCCTTTGCTTCATCACTTCTTAGTAGAATTCGGATCTCTTTAACTCGTGATGGTAAAACTTTGAGAAATTCTGGTCCTTGTTCGCAAGTGTTGGTACTTTGTTGAGCTTTTCTAGTGGGTGTGGCTCCCTTGGTGATCTGTAGTGGTGCAATTCGAGAAATCATGGTGAGATCGTTCTTTCGATCCTTAGGACACTTATGCTTCATTCTCCATCTGTCGAGACTCTTACGACGTTGTGGCATTTTCCTAGTATTTTTCCTTTAAGGGGTATGACCTATTGGTCATTTTTATCGTCGCAAGCAAAATTTGCATGTGTTCATTCGAAATCGTGGAGTTTCCTACACCGTTATTCTTTAGTACAGGAGTGTAAGTGCGATCGTGACATGTCGTTCCCGTTTGAATGCCTGTCTTGCGTTAGTTTAGAACCAATTGATCGTATGAAGTTCGACGTGAATGTTCTTTAGTCGATGTGTGGATTTGTTGCCTGCATGGCGACCAGGTGTTTGTGAAAGTTTCTTGTTCTTCTAGTGTCCACTGGGACCCCGTCGATGATTTCGACCAGTTGTGATTGGCGTTCTAGTGCCTTGGAAAGATTTCCCTTGTCCGGCTTCTCATTTTGCTCGGTAGCATACCTCTTGCATTCGAAATTGCTGGTGCTAGTTTCCCTTTATCGACCAGTTGAGCTCCTATCTCGTGTTACCGCTCCCGCTTGTTGTTTAATAATCAGTTCTTGCGCGGCATCGTACTGTCAGTGCGGCACTTGTAGTGCTCGGCGCAGCAGGTGACGGCAAGTTCCATTTCTGTGTTCGGCGACATTCCGTTGTGTGCGGCTGGGCATTGGCACGGTTATGTTTCTGTCCTATCATGCCTTAGCGCGGTTATGCTCTGTGTAGCAGGTGTCCTGTTCGACAATTGCGTTGTCGTTCCCAATTCAGTCGTATACTGTTCTGTGGTGTTGTGCGGTCGTAGATTTCTTCGCTCGACTTTTACTTGACAGTTGTAAGACGTTTTGGTAGCCACTCCTCAGCTTGTCGAAGTCTCGGTATTTCTGAAGTGCGAGCATGATTCTTCCTCTATCAGTTGGTGGGATATCTGTTATGTCTTTCTTGAATCGTGACCAATTCGATAATCTCCGGTGTGATTCCTTCAAGAGTTGATATTTCGATTGTTGGTCTCGTCGGTTCTCGTTTCGTCCCGAATGCGGAGGACGACAGAGTTGCATGAAGAATCATTCGTGTTTATCAAGCTCAGTCTTTTCCTTATGACCTTGACGGTGACCCTAGTGTCCACACCATATCGGGAGTTGTCCCTTTTACCTCTTTGTGTGGCACTCGGTTTTCTTTGTGTTGGTACCTCTCGTGGTGATTTTCGTTTCCAGTTGATCGTCATACCATGACCTTAGTCCCTGTGCGTTGATTCGTGGACACAGTTGGGAGTCGTAATCTCGGTATGGCTTCTCCATCAGTTACTTTCGTACGTCGTGGGATTCCTTCTCGAATGCTTCGTTGGTGGTAAATTCACAGATCTTGGACTTTAGAAGCAGATCAGTGATCAAATTCCAAACCACTTTGTGGTACCCTATTATTGGCGACCGTTGTCCCCTTGTTAAGCATGTGGCGTTTGTCCTTCTTGTGCTACGTGGGCGATCTTTCGTGAGGCTTGTGTAACCTCTTCTTTTATCATATTGTGTTGTACTCGATCTTGTGAAACTCGGTTGAGCATGTCGCTCCCTCTTGCCTTGTAGTGATGACTCTTGTTGACCGCTTCGCTTTTTGGTTACAAGATTTCGCGTCTGTGTGTTCGTTTCTCTTCGGCGTGTGTACTTGATTGAGCGCAATAGATTCCCTTCTGGTGTGAATCTTTTGTTGGAAAGGAGGTCTCATTCCATTTCGCAGCGTTAGTGCGTTGTTCGTAGCATGATCATGAAATAGAAAGCATTCATGGGCCGAAGACGCGTGGAATCGGTAAAATGTGGGAAAGTTGGTTGCGAAGCATCTTGTAGGTGTGGAGTTGGTGTGAGTTAGTGCCTTGCCGTGTTGTTGGGTTCGGCACATGCACATTTCGGCGTGTGTGGGTGTATGAGTTTTGTTGACATCGTGATATATGTTTGACGTAGTGAATTGATTTGAGAAGAGCTACTGGGCAGGGCGTCTCAAGGCAAATCACTAAGGTCACTCGGTTACCACGCTAGGATGTGTGCGTGTGGTGTTGTGTTGTCTTTTGCAAAAGTGTTGGTACATTTCATTTATATAGTATGCTATGCATAGATTCGTGGGCTATGGGGCGATTGCGTATCTCGTCGGCTACTTACCATCAAATGTTCGACGTACAGAGATCTCGACGCTAGGCATATCGATGTGTTGGCGTGTCCATGGGTTGTTTGACACTTTCTTGGCTTGGCCTCGCTTTTCGGTGTACCGGGAAGTACCCTTATCCCCTTGAGTCTTGCAAACTTTTAGCTGCAAGGCGTGTCCGTTGCGATCGTGGTGGTGAGTAAACTATCTAGCATTGAGACTAAGTATCCCCTGTCAATGTGTATGTTCAGTAGATGTTTTCGACACCGTATCCATTTTTGGTGTTCCGATCGAAGTCTCATTGTCGTTGACTGATCCAGACCTTGTGGCATGGTCACTGGAATGGTAGTTGACTTCTGTTCTTTCTTTTGGAAATGAAACTCTTCGATTGTGATGGTCGTTTGGTTGGGCATGATTTTTATCCCCCCTTCTTTCTTACTTAATTTCGAGGACGAAATTCTTTTAAGGGGTATGAGATGTAACGACCTAGAATTTTAAATATATATTTTTTAGAAGAAAATGTATTTTTTTATATATTCAATAAAGGACGAGGTTAGATAGATGATAATCTAATGATTTAGAGTGGAGAGGATCACCGGTATTGAGTTGGTAGGATTTTTGGTCGTTCCGGCAATGTGCCGAGGTCGTTCTAGGCCCATTACGACCCCGATGTTTTCTGCGAATTGAAATTCAGTGTTCATGAAAGTTGTAGAGAATTTCGTTAGGAATCCAACGCAACTTGAATCGTCGCAATCGGAGATCGGACGAAGAAGTTACGCCCGATTTACCTCGCAGCAGTTTTTCCTTTGGTTCAACGAAATTGGTTATCGATAACGGGTTTGTGGTTATCGATAATGGGTTATCCTTTGGTTCCTTGGTCAGAACCCGAGAGTTTGATTATCGATAACGGGTTTGTGTTTATCGATGGTTATCCTTTGGTTCCTTGGTCAGGACCCGAGAGTTTGGTTATCGATAACGGGTTTGTGGTTATCGATAACGGGTTATCCTTTGGTTCCTTGGTCAGGACCCGAGGGTTTAGTTATCGATAACGGTTTTGTGGTTATAACGGGTTGTCCATTGGTCCCTTGGTTAGGACCCGAGGATCTGGTTATCGATAACAGGTATAGTGAAGGCTTCTGGTTATTGATAACAGGCCCCGCACGGACTGTTTTAAAGAGGACTTTTTGGTATTTTCCGGGGGCCGTATATATATGTTTAGGGGTCCGAAATACCCCATTTCCCCCCTCTTCCTCTCTCTCTACCTCCTCTCACTCTCTATCTCTACATTTCTCTCATCTCCCTCCCTTCTCTCTATATTTTGGAGATGATCCAAGCTCCAGTTGGAGTTTTTGCAAGGAGAAATGTTGCTCCCCTTGGCGAGAGCTTTCCGGCAACCCAACTTTCGTCGCCATCCGTCAAGATTTCGGGTAAGCCTATTTTCTAAAGTGGGTTTCTTGCATTGTGTGTTTAGGATTCGTCGATGTACTCATCGTTGCCATCATTTTGATGTGCATAGGTTCGTTGGTGCTATGGAGACTTTTCCGGCGATCGCTCTGGCGAACTTTCCGGTGACTTTTCCGGTGGCGGCTCCGGCGACGCTTCCGGTGGGTAACTTCTAAATCCTACTCTGTATGCGTAGTCGTATTTTAATTCCATTCCATGTTTCATTGATTCGTCGATTGTTGGTTCGTTGGACATAGTCGGGTTACCCTTATATTAAATTCGATTATCATATGTCGGGTAAATGTGTGTAGTACAATTGTCATTTGGGTGTCTTGTGATTACTCATGGATAAATGTGTCAAATCGATCCCTTGGAGAAAGTCTAGGCACCTTGGAAGTCTTAGGCGCCATGTGTTTGTTAAAATGCCTAAACAAGATAGAGTTGTGTAAGTAGGGATAGAATTGTGTTGAATTGTGTCTTGAGGTATAGAGAGACTTGTGGGATTTAAAGTTGGGAGCATTGTGTTGAAATGAATAAGACTTGGGATTTAGTAGACCATGGAATGAGTTGCATGGCAAAGTGGGTGTTAATTGTGATATGTCGACTTGGGTGATATTGAGGGAATCATAATAGTTTTGTACATAGGACGATTCTTAATGATGTCAACTGTGATGCTTATGGAAGTACGATAGGATTGAGAGTTTTTGTGGATACTTGGAAGGTTAGAGTGGGAAAAAGAGAATGGTCATTGTGTGTCGACTTGAGATAAGGATAATAAAACATAGAACTTGTGAAATGTGACGCGGTGTCTCACTTTGGTACGGTTATAGTTGTCATTGCGGTGGTCTTGTGGTTTGGGTGACTTCCCTTGGTAAGGGCGTGGGAACCTTCAGGAACTTAATCTAGCCTTGGGCTTGTTTCACCAGAATGTTGGTAATGATTTTAGATTCACCCAAACACGAAATGCATGAAATGAACGCAATGCACAACCAATACGGGGATGGATCCTACGAGGACCACCCTTGGACAATCCTAAATCCTACACATGAACATAATCAAGTGGAACATGAACATATGACATTTGTCGGCATACGAGGATCCATCTCGGGTTTGGGAGGTCTTTGTCCCAACCCTTATACCTTCTTTTACATGCCTTTTTGGCAATTCACTGGACTGAGAGGTTACATGCCCTAGGGTGACGGTTTGAGATGGTATCCATCCGGGTTAGGAGGGTTTGCCCTATCTCGCGGTCATGCCCATTGAATTATATTAACGTTACGTACGACACGACTTTGCGACTTACTAGCCTTGGCTAGAAATTTCCGATAGAGTACTTTGATATTGATACGAGAATAGACTTATGATGGAGTTCTCGGAATGGTCGCTCCATCCACGACATTGTGCACAATGGGGGTAACTGGAAGCCCTCCCAACGTTACTTGGGGAAAGCTAGGTAGTAATTGGGTTAGTTAGTCGGCCAACTACTACCCTCTTCCCTCTATCATGGTTACTTGACACACTTGGAACGGACTTATGATGGGGTTCCAAGGGACACTTACGATGCAAATGAACAAAATGCGGAGTGGACTTATAATGGGACTCCAACACATATCTACTGATGAAATGAACGTAAAGATTTGGAATGGACTTAAGACGGGATTCCAAGGAAGTTAACTTATATCATTCAAGAAATGATTACCTTGCAATTCCGATATCCTTCAAAGATAAATCAACACCAAATCCACAATACTTGTATTTACAAAGGGAAATGAATTGGACAAGGTAGTGGGGTTCCATCGTGTTCTATGGACTGTGTGTAGTGGTGGTTTTGGGTGTCGGTTGTCGTAGGATGGTTTCTACGAAACGATATCCATGATTGGGTTACATATCGGTGTTTGTCTATCGATGAGGTTCTTGATCACTCCTGTAGTGTGTGCGTGTGTTCACCTCACTGTTGGCTTTACTGTTACTTGGGTTTACACTTAGGTTGCACGAGCTCGTGCATGCCTTGTAGTCTTTAGCTGTTACCGTCACTGAGCCGTGGTTTGCTCAGACCCTTTTTCTTTTTCTTTTTTTAGTCTGTGTTGCAGGACTAGCTAGCCTTGGAGCAGAGTCAGCTGCTGGGTTTTCTTGAGTTAGGCAGGGCAGTTCCAGCTGCAGCTTGCACCTCTCTTCTCAGCTTCAGTTGAGTTTTGTTCAGCACTTGTTGTTGGTAGTGCCTTCAGTTTTGTACTGTAGCTTCAGTTTCTGTTCAGTTGTACTTGTACTTGACTTTCTGTACTTCAGTTGTAGCCGTTTGGCATTGTTTTATCTTCCGCTTGTATTTCAAATCTTGTACAATGTAATGAGAAAATGGACAGAATGTATTGATACAACAAGTAGTGATCTCCCCTGTATTTATTTAAATTGTTTTAAAAAAATGGTTTGAAAATCCGGGGCGTGACAACATATACCTATGGTAAACTTGTTCATGTTCACATCATTCTAATTTGTGCATAAAATGCTTATATCAGTGCCGAAACACAAATAGAATGTGGTGGAATGCCATTTGAGATACTTAATATGATTGCAGGGTTGAAGGAACCAAGGACCTGCAACACTCAGAACCAAACGAAACCACTAAATAGATATCATGACATCAAAGATACCCATCGTCAATGAAGTCAGATAATAAAATGGTCTAAACAATCATACCCATCGTCCATCGGGTGATGAAAAATAATGAAAACAATGTTTCAAATCACGCGACCAAAACTGGTAACCGGTCTGTTATTTCACAATACAACCAAGAGGGGGTGAATTGGTCAAATAGAAAAGTATACTAGTTTTTTAAAACCTTTTGAATTCTTCTTTAGTAATAAAAAGTGTGACTTAACCCTTTTGATTTGAACAAATAAAAATTGATAACAAACTGAAATTTTCCAGTCAAGAATATATATTAAAATTTATTCTAATCCGTATTCGAGAATCAAGCCAAAATCCTTACGTTACACCTGAGTTGTTGCAATACGGCAACTGTTAAGGTTTCCGGGATTATTTTGATTCTTGGAACTTTCGATTAACAATATACTCTAATATTTCACAAAAATAAAAGAGAGAGAGAGATACACAAGATATATATTGGTTCAATATGGGCGTGTCTCTCCCCTACCTATGTCCACTCTACCACCAATCGGTGATAGTTCCACTATACGTGAGCCTTGTCACAACGCGTGACTACCTTAGCGGTTACAAGCTTTAAGAACCTTCAAGGGTGGTCTCCAACCGTTACAACGAATTTGAGACTTCTACACAAAGGTAGTCTCCAACCTAACCCAAGGATTAAACCTTATATAATGTAAAAGGAGACAAGGATAATCTTGTAGGAGTAAGACAACACCTCCTTTACAAGATAAGATTATCCTTCAAAGAGAGAGATGAAAGTTAAAGAGCCTATTACGATGATTCTCTCTCTAATATGAAATCAAAAACTTTACTGTAAGTAAACTGAAAATTCAGAGCTTGAAGTTGTAGAGCTTTGAGAGAAGAGGACTTGAGAGAATGAAAGTTGAAGGAGAGTTGTAAACTTTCTTCTTAATTCTTCAATCTTCTTATATAGACTTCTCTTGAATGTGTATGTTGGATTGATTTCTGGACCAGCACAATATTCATATTCCAGAATGATCTTGGAGCCTGCCAAATTTGAAAATCAAATTAGAAAATCAAAGAGGAATTCTGACCGGAATTCCGTACGGAATTCCGGTGCCAACTCCGGTTCAATATTTGATTCTGATGCTCCCTTTTGTACATGCCTTAGATACCTGTATATGCTTCCATAATATGATAGGATACGTCTGAAATAAATCAATTACAATGATATATGCATCCATAATCAAATAAGAGCATAATAATCATTTTCTTATTAAGGAAAACTTCTTTATTCAAACCAAATCATATATCATGTCAAATCTGAATTTGAATTGCATCAATTGGGATTAATCACATAATAAATCAGGATACAATTCAATTCAATTGTGATTGTAATTAATTATAAAAGAATAACATTAAATCACATTTTATAAATCACTTTAATTTAGTGATTTAATTTGTGCTAGAATTTT
>NMUG010012247.1:0-10414 GCA_002855965.1 Monotropa hypopitys
GTTTGCCTACGGTGTGGGAATACTTGGGCATGTTTATTTCGCTCTGTGCTAGTGGATTGGCCACCCTAGCATTGATGATGATAATTAAAGAAGCTTCTAAAAGATTGAAAAGATGCATATTAACATGTTCATACACATTTGCATCTTTACTTTGTTGTTTGGACTACATGTGGGGAGAGACACAACCCCTTCGTTTACTTTTATTTGTTGGACTATATGAGGGGAGATGCATAACCCCTACGTTACTTGTTTTACTATTGTATCATGTTAATCTCTTTTTCTATAAGGATTGTAAATCTGACACTCCTGGATATTGTTGCCTGCCTTGTGTTGTGGAATTTTATCCAGGTAAGGAGGCTTAGCGGTTCATTGCCAGTGTTTTCAGACTCTCTTCAACAGGAGTCTTTTCCTCAGTTAGCAGCTCTTAGCACTTGTTTCCTCTACCGGTTGTAGGCTGAGGATTGAGAGATGTTATATTCAGATTATTAGTTATTTTTGCAGTAGACTCTCAGTTGGGTTTGAGACCTTGTTCTGGGTCATTTTCTTTTGAGTTAGACTTGTCACACTTGGTACCAGTAGTTTTTGTGTTGGAGTTTTTATATTATTACTTTTATTCCGCTGCGTAGTTTTTATTAAAAAGAAAAAGAAAAAAATTATGGAGTTTTTAAATAACAAAGTCAATTAGCCCTTGTCAGTACTTTATATGGAGCGATTCGTAGCCGGATTAAATATTTTTCTATTAATCCGGGACGGGTCGTTACATTTTCAACCTCATTCTTGTAAAGAATGAATTTATTTATAGCTTCATCCTTGCTCTTATTCAAATAAACATAACAATTTTTTGTGCTATCGTCGACAAAAGTAATAAAATACTTATTGCCTCCTTGTGTTTGGACAAATTCTAAGCCAAAAATGTCAGTGTGGATTAGCCCTAAAGGCTCATTGCTCCTTTGAATGTTTTGAAAGCATGACCTAGTAATTTTTGCATCCACACATATTTCACATTTATGATTTGAATCAATATGAAATTTAGGTATATGATCTAGGTTTATTAATCTATAAATCACATTGTAGTTAACATGTCCTAGTCTACCATGCCATAAATTACAAGACTCAAGCAAGTAAATAGAAGGAGTTTTACCATTATTATTCATAACATTAGGAACATCAGTTAAAATATTGAGCTTAAATAGCCCATCAATCATATAGCCTTTTCCTAAATATACTCCTGCCTTGGTCATAACAACTTTGTCCGCCAAAAACACTACGCGGAGACCATGCTTGATCAGAAGAGACCCACAAACCAGATTCTTGCAAATATCTGGCACATAGAGCACGCTATTGAGAGTCAGCTCTCTGCCAGATGTCATCTTCGGTATCACCTTTCATATACCCTTCACTTCAGAAGTTGTTGAGTTCCCCGTGAACAGCTTATAACTGTTTGTAACTGGTGAAAAAGTAGTGAACGTACTCCTGTCGGAGCAAACATATCGAGTAGCCCATGTGTCCACCCATCATTGCCTAGGGTTGGAACCTATCAGGTTGACCTCAGAAATCATAAAAGCAATGTTGACGTCGGAGATGTCTTTTGATATAGAATCCATCTCAATCATGTTTACTTGTTGGCGATTCTTGTTGTCCCTCCACGGCTGACAACAGTCTACATAGTAATGTCCAGTCTTGTTGCAGTTAAAGCACTTCCCTTGGAATTGCGATGACTACTTCTTGGCAACGACAGGTTTAGGGCCAAAACTCTTCGACCCTCTCTCCTTCTGTTTGACGACCCTCTTGCCTTGTTTTTCAGCCTTGTCATTCTTCCTAGCATGCCTCCCATTGGACCCTGAATCTTGTCCATATTCCATCACATTGGCTTTGGAAGAACCGTTCATCTTCCGAGAAGCCCTTTTGTTGTCCTCTTCTATCCAAAGCTTTATCATAAAATTTTCATATGACATTTCCTTCCTCTTGTGAATAAGATAGATTCGGAACTCTTGCCATGTAATAGGAAGACAGATCTGAAACTCTTACCATGTAGAAGGAAGACGGTGCACAACGATGGCCACCATAAGAGACTCTAAAATAATTAGACCCTCTGTATGTATTTGACAGACAAGAATCTTAAATTCTTGCACTTGACTCACTACAGATCGTGAATCAATCATCTCGAAGTTAGCAAAACAATAGACTAAGAATTTTTTCGAGCCTGCGTCCTTAGTCTTATATTTCTTCTCTAGGGATGTCCATAAATATTTCACAGATTTAGCACTTATATAGACGTAGTATAGCGAGTCCTGAAGTCCACCCAGCACATAATTGCGGCATAGAAAATCAACATCCTTCCTGGCATCCCATGCAGCTTTTTGTGGAAGTCATTGTCATCCGGACCATCAGTTGGTTCATCTTCCCTGAGGAACCTTGCAAGCCCCAAGGTTGTCAGATAGAATAGCATTTTGTTCTGCCATATCTTGAAGTCCGCTCCTGAAATTTTTTCGGATGGATGGCATGGTTCACCGGTGGAAAACGGTGCTGGGAAATATGATAGCACCGATGGGTTTTCGAATGGATTACCAGACTGATTTCCAAAGGGATTCTCAAAGGTATTCCCAGCCACATTATGTCCTCCTAATGGATTGCCACCTGTAGGATGGACAAAACCATTCAGACCAGAAACTACCTTGTCTGATGTCCCATCAACGAGATAGTATCCGGCACCAAAAATAGCATTTATTTGTTGCAAAATGTTTGCATCCAGGGTTGTATTCTCAGCATCAAAAAACAGAAAATCTTCTAACTATTGAGTAGTCATTTCTGTTAAAATCGAATGGAAAAAGTTTTAGAAACCAACTGATATTATCAGCACCTAACCAGAATGCAAAAAGACCAGATTCTTAAGATTTTTTCAAAGTGATGAAACGAACACTGGAAACAAGATAAATCTAAAAATAATGGCAAAACCAGAAAAATGTGGAACAAAAAATGTTTTAATGCATTGGAAAATAGAATTTTAAATGATAAACAAAACTGATTGAAGGCAGTACTTGAAGAAATGGCACGAAAAGCATATATGTAAGAATTAGAAATGATCCGAGAATAGTTAGAACAGGAAGATCAAGAGTCTTTAAGCATAATCCAGCAACAATAAAATAGTTAGATTTTCCAAAAAAAACTTCGAAGAAACAAAACATGTCAGAATGCAATTTGGTAAAAAGTCTTAAGATTGTAAGAATGAAATCTCGAAAGTTAGAACCAAGAAGAACAATAACAATAATCTGGAAAATAAGAGGAGGAAAAAGAGAAACCAAAACTGGAGGCATGTGTGAAACACAGTTTCCTTAAGACTTTTTAGCCGCCCATCAGAGGTGTGGGGGGTTTGTAGCAGACTAATGTATCCCATGATACATCCAGAACCGGTGGTTGCACCAGAACACACGGAATGTCGAACTTGTGTGTGTAATACTTACTCTCTATGTACTTCTATACTGGAATTCAGATGGATGTGACTAGAGATGTGAGCCTTTGGAGAAAAGGAAAAAGAGTGTATTCGGATTCCTTAATGTTAAGGGAGAACTGACAATGATATATCAAATGGGAGACCCTTGTCTGTCCAAGCCGAGACTCTCAGCCTTCAGCATCTTAATGATGTGGACAGTAATGGTAGGAAATGAAAATACAGCCAGCAAGGGTATTCGGTTAGGAACTAAAAAGATCTGGGTTTGGGTATTCAGTTAGAAACTGAAAAGACCTGGGTTGATCTATATGCATAACTCCAGACTGACCCGCATGCAAAAGCCTATGCAAAAGCCTAATTCAATAACCCATAAGGCAAAAGTCCAATCCAATTGATACCGTTGGATTTTCCATAAAAAGATAGGCCTCGTGGCATATTCCCACGAACCCACGAGTCACGGACCCGAAACTCAGAATACAGAATGCGGGCACGGGCACTAGCGGCAACATGCACATGCGTGTGTGTACATGTGAGAAAATATTCGAAGCACACCTTATTAAATATACGCAACCACTTGACTCTAATTTTTCAATGTAAGATTGGGTATTTTTTTGGAATGCAAATATTATTAATTGAGACAATTTACATCTTGATTTAATTTACAATCGAATTATTGGACTGCCACACTAATACAAGCACGACTATAGCAAAAACACCCCTTACCCATAACCGGAGGCTTCTGTTGCCAGTCACCACCAGATGGTCTACAAGTTGCTGATAGACTTCACAATTACTCCCATCTACCGAACAGCCATTGCTGTGCCACCTTACCTCGCCGCTCTTCCTTCATCTAGAATCAACTCACGCGTGAAGATAACTCAGCCAGATCTTCCTTTCACCAACATCAACCCTGCAAGCTATGGATCTTCTAACTTTGCAACGATTCCCTGTATGCCTTGAACGAGATCTGTGGAAGATAAGTTTTGTTTTGTTTAAACCCATAATTGATCTCTACACACATGGATTACACTTCTGACCAGATCTTCGTGTTTCTTCAAATAACATGCTTGGAATCATCTTCCCTAACACAGTCGAGAGACACTCCCTTGACCACCGCTCAAAACTGCCTTAGGTATGAGTAATTGAACTAACCCAGCACCCTTTTTTTGAAAAGCAAAATTATATTACCACAAAGTAATGAACTGCCAACACCGTTTACACCACACCATCCTGAGGCGGCCATAAGACATCAAAATAAGCTACAACAATGCTAGCAAAAATTTCCTCCCCAACCAAACTATTAGCCCTATAAAACTGCTCCAACGACTAACTAAAATAGCATAACAGCACCACCGCACACCAAAAAAACCACTAAACCTGAGACGTACAATAGGCAATTGAATGCTCAACTGCTGCTACATCGCTGCCCTGAACTGGATACCATGAGCTAATCTGCCAAAAGACGAGCTCACTATGTCACCACTTGTCGCACCACCTAAGGGAGAGATAAAATCTGCCCCCAACCTATCATCCACGTGCCTGAAGGGACTCGTCCTTTTCTTCTTGAATAACGTCCAAAACATGAGAGTCGTCGACACCATCAAACGAAATGCCTAATAATTCACCCACCTTCCTCGTCGTTGAAATCTCTTCCTTGTCAGACGGGCTAATATGAGCAGACCTATTGGCTCCAATTGCAGAAGAATAACGCTGACCAGATGAGGAAACTGAACAAATAGAGATGCAGCTTTTAGGCTTGAGAAAACCCGCTTTGAATATACCAGCTGATTTTCCAGGAGCCCGTCTTATGGGTGTAGATTGGTCTTATTCTGCCACTACCTTCATCTTTTTCCCCGAAATAATAGATTGAACATTAACACAATTATTAGCTCCCTCCTTTGCCTCTCTACCCAGGTCATGGTTGGACAACCCGTCATCAGACCCAGCCCTCTTTGTAACTAGACTAGGTCCTGGATCCAAAACTGTTGATTCCTCCACATAAGACTCACCCTTCTGGTGGGCGGATCCCTTGAAGCGATGGAACCGACTTCCTAGATCCCTTCCTGGATATGCCCGCCTGCTCCCCTCCCTTTAACAGCACTTATGATCCTGTCGAAATTGCTGATGATGTCGTTGATGGAGTAGGGCTGAAGATCCAGCCTGCCCTGAGCCTAAGACGGTGCTCGGAACTCCACTATTTCGATCATCTCTGAATTATTTTTTCCTTTTGAATTAAATGTAATATTGTTCATGTACCCCCAGATTGTCCAGATCATAGCTAGGAAGGAGATCATCCACATGATCTTCTCGTATCCCCTTAATGGCACTGCCCACCACCATGCCTTGCATTGTCTGAGGTTTGGTGGGCATGCCCAATTAAAATTCCATCTCTTTAGCATTGCAGACCATATTCTCCAGCTCGAAACACAGAGCAAGATAAGGTGGTCCATGGTTTACACTGTCCTGCCACAGAACACACATAGCTTGTCTTGAGAACTGAGAACTTTAATGTGTCTCCTTACTAGCCAATCCATAGTGAAAATTGCCCCTTGCATAGCCAGCCAACCAAAGAGTTCCACATTTGGAGGGGCTATGTTCCCCCGAATGTTTACCAGGTCCTTATCCAACGATAACATGTTGCTATCTATTTGCTCATAGACACTTTGAGTTGTGAACACCCCCCCTTGCGACCACTTCCAAGTGAGTATATCATCCCTATCCCTAAGAGAAGGCAAACTAGCAAATCTGGCAGCAAGAACATCCCAAAGCTCCTCCTCCCATGCAAATAATCTTCTTCTAAATTCTAGGACACTTAGTTCATTCTGAACGAAAGGAGATAGCACCTGAGCTAAGCAGATTTCCTTGTTGACCGTAAGGGAGAACAGTCTAGGGAACTCATCCTTTAGATTTGACTCCCCTGACCACGAGTGGAACCTATTTGTTCCCCTGAGATTATCTTCCATCTGAAACCATTTAGAATTGTCTTCCGTGTCACCTTATCACCCCTGGGAATGGACGTGATGTCACCCCACTGTGGTGAGGGTAGTCTTCTAACTAAGAGTTGAGGCCATTTATCAGGTTTGGATACTGGGTACATTGAGTTGATCAGTTGCACCCAGCTTGACCCACCTTCCGAGTGGTACCTCCACCACCATTTGGCAAGCAATGCCATGTTGTAGTTCACCAAGTTTTTGATTCCCAGACCCCCTGTAGTTTTAGGACCACAATCTTTGCTCCATTTGACTAGACTGGCCTTCTTAGCCTGCCTAGAACCACTCCATAAGAATACCCTCTGCAATTTCTCAATATTCCTTGCGACATCCTTTGGGACCTTGAAGATGGACATATAGTATACTAGTAGGCTAGATAACGTGGATTTGATTAGAGCCAAATGTCCACCAGATGAAAGGAATCTCCCCTTCCATTTTGAAAGGTTGTATCTTGTGTTGTCAATTATCGATTGCCACGTCGAGACCCTCCTTGGATTTGCACCGATAGGAATTCCCAAGTATTTCATAGGTAATTTAGCCCAATTGCACCCCATAATATTGATCAAACTTCTTGCCTGAGGCTCCTGGATTCCAGGAGTGGAGATTGATGTTTTGGAGTAATTGACCCTTAACCCCGTCATTATCTTGAAACATCTCAAAATTCTTATTATGTTAGCTAACTCCTGGACATCATCATTACAAAATATGATTGTATTTGTTGGGGGCCGAACTCTCAAGAGGCCGGAGCCGCAACCTCCTGGAGGAGGACCACAACATAGACCAACCAATAGACGGCCGATCAAAGCTTAGCCGACGATAGGGCCTCACTGGGTCTCTCTCCGGTCCGGAGACTCAAAGCCCAGAGGAGGTGCCTAGTCGAAGCAATATGAAAGCAAGGTCATGCGACCGAACATAGGAAGGGCCGACGAGAGAAGCCCCGCTTGGGATCACTTCTGTGCAGAAGTCCCTTAGCCAAAGGCAGCCCAGCCCACATCCAGCAATGCCGAAGTAGCTCTCTTCGGCCAGACAGAACAAATGCCTTGTTCACAGCAAAGATTCCCTCGAAGACAGCATCCCGGGTTTTGCGCACATGACAGACACACGCCTGACACAGAATCAGCTTTTCCGTGATTCCCGCAGCATGTTAGGCACGTTTCATCAGCTTTTCTGCCGCCTGACACTGTCGGGGCCGACCGGTCGGCCACACGCTCAGACATGCCGGAGGGACAGGTGCACTGCCCCATGGCCTGCCATAGCAGTTCACCCGCACCGAAGCGCGTGTCTTCCAATCTCCGATGGATCTATAAATAAGGGAAAGCATTCAATGCAGAGGTACACCTTCTCTCACTAGCTAAAGCTCTGTCCATTTGCTTTCTCACTCTAGAGCTCTCTTGCTGACTTTGCCATCGGAGGGTCCACCGGCGACAACCGCCGGTAGCCTAACGTTTATCTCTTTTGCAGCGTAGCACAGCCACATCTCCACCACTCACCGCCGGAATCCTCCACCAGAAAGGCTTACCCGCCAACAATTGGCGACTCCACTGGGGAGCCCTTTCTCAAACACTCAGGTTTCTACTGTGAGCTTGAAGATGGCTTCCAAAGACAACCAGAATGATGGCCGAAGGAACAAGGGAAAAGAGGTGGCCAGAACAGGGGACTCAACTCTCCACACCCCTGAGCGCACCCGTGCCGATGCGAGCATCCACTCCAGCGAGTGTCCAAGCCCCCCGTCCAAGCTCACAACGAGGCAGTACATCCGCAAGTTAGAAGGAGACTTGGGCCAGAGGGACCAACAGATCGACGCTCTCATGCACGAGATGACTTTCTTGCACAAGGCCACCGAGAAGAGGAAAGAGGCACCGGCGCCAAGCCGTGCCGAAGATAGCCGAGATTACCGGGAGCCTTCCCAAAGCAGGAGCAGATCTCAGCAAACCAGGCCCTCTGCTTTGCACATGTTAGGTTAAAGGGTGGTAGAAGTCCTTGCCCGGAAGAGGATCAACGAGGACCATCGCGTTAGGCATCGAGGCTCGCCTCCCCGGCACAGAGAGGAACGTTCAGCCGCCAACCATCGACCACCTGTCTTTGACCGCCTAGGGCCAGACGCAGTTCCAGTAGCACCGAGACTTCGTCCTGTGCGGGAACAGTCACCCCTACGGGACCAAAGGCACAGCGGTCAAGGTGAGAGCCAGGCACCCCACTCTGAGTAGGAGGTCACCCAGATAAGGAGAAGGGAAGTCCTGTCGGCTCGGACCTATGAGCTGTGCCGACATGACAGAGTCCCTTGCACCCCATTCTTTCTTAAAATTAAAGCCGCAAGGCTTCCGGCAGGCTTCTCAGCCCCCAAGTTCAACAAATACGATCCCAAAATGGATTCGTATACCCACATCGTGTGCCTTGATGTGCAAGTTGTTTCCATCCAGCCTCAGTGAGGTTAGGTTACTCTGGTTTGACCGACTGCCAGCAGGGTCCATCTCCTCCTGGAGAGTTCTCTCAATGGCCTTCCTAGCTCGGTTCATCACCAGCACCAGGGTCAAGAAAGAGGTTGATTCCCCCCTCGGCCTTCGACGAGCGAGGTCAGAATCTCTGCACCAATACGCATCCCGGTATTGGGACCTCTACAATGAGATTGAGGACTGCGACCAGAAGATTGCAGTGACGTCATTCAAGTTAGGCCTGGACCACTCCAGCCGAGAGTTCGAAGATTTGATGTTGTTCCCCCCGGCCACAATGAATGAGCTCATGGCCAGAATTGAGCTCCATGCTAAATTGGAGGAAGCCAAGGAAGAAAGAAGCAAGTCCGAGCAGCGCTCCGGCCACGGCTCCAGTCACAACAGCCCGGTTAAGCGAAAAGAGACCAACACTATTCAGCCGGGGGAGCCGAGGACGTACAAGTCGTACGAGTATGTGGCCCACACCACCGTCTTCAAACACCCAACATTCATGCTTCTTCGCAAAATCGAAAAGGAACCGTTCTTCAGATGGCCGGAGAAGCGGTTGGGGGCGTAGAGAGGCGGCAACGACAAATTCAGGTGCTCCTATCACAGAGAAAAAGGACACCTCACCACCAACTGCCGAGCCTACAAAGACTTTCTTGAGGAGTTGGTCACAACTGGCCATCTTGGGGAGTTCATCGATGCAGAGAAGACAGCTGCCGCGCCGAAGGAAGATCCCAAGCCGGCCTTACGCATTATCAACGTGATCCACGGGATGGTGGACCACCGGAGAGAGGAGAAGCTTCGGTCAGAGATACAGCAGATAGAGGCAAAGGAGATCCTTGCCGTCCAGCCTATGCCGAAGACGCCGAAGCCAGACTCCAGATATTCCATTACTTTTTCTGCTAGAGATTCCGAGAGGGTCCAGCACCCCCACGACGACGCGCTAGTCGTCACCCTACAGATTGCCGACTACCAGGTTAGTAGGGTCCTCATCGACCTCGGCAGCTCGGCAGATGTCATGTACTATTCCTTATTCAAGAAAATGGGGTACAAATCAGAAGATCTACAACCGACCGACGTGCCACTGGTAGGATTCAACACCGCGTCTGTCTGGCCGCTCGGCAAAATTCTCATCCCAGTGACCATCGGCACGGTCACTACCGAGGTGGAATTTGTGGTAGTTGACGTCCCCTCACCCTACAACGCTATCCTGGACCGAACCTGGGTCCATAGCATCAAGGGAGTCGCTTCCACATACCACCAGGTTATCAAGTTTATTGGCAGCCGAGGCGTGGAGGAGCTTAGGGGAGATCAGACCTCGGTGAAGCAGTGCTATATCCCTGCTGTCAAAGGGAAAGTCACCCCTGAGCAAGTCCACTGGGTGGAGGTTCCAGATCAACAAGTGCTAGAGGACGTCGGTTCAAGTGCCTCAGCAAAATCCCTTGAGGACCTTGACACCGTCCCTCTGAGCGCCGACGATCCGGAGCGCTTCTTTCTTATCGGTTCAGAAATGTCAGAAACAGACAAGGTGGCCACAATAA
>NMUG010012248.1:0-10413 GCA_002855965.1 Monotropa hypopitys
GACCTCCAAGTATTCTATCTCCTTCTATGATAGGGATTCTGACAGAGTGCAGCACCCCCACGATGATGCTTTGGTCGTGACCCTCCGCATCGGTCCATGCAATGTCCGGAGGATCCTGATAGATCTCGGCAGCTCAGCCGACGTAATGTACTATCCTCTTTTCAAAAAGCTGGGGTTCAAAGAAGCAGACCTCCAGCCAACCGACGTGCCTCTCGTCGGGTTCAATGTGGCATCTGTCTGGCCTTTCGGCAAGATAGTGCTTCCGGTATTGGTCGGCTCGGTCACCACGAACATAGAGTTTGTAGTGGTAGATGTTCCATCTCCTTACAATGCCATATTGGGCCGAACCTGGGTCCATGCTATCAAGGGAGTAGCCTCAACTTACCATCAGGTCATTAAGTATGTTGGCAGCAAGGGGGTGGAGGAGCTTCGAGGAGATCATACGGCAGCCAAGCAATGTTACATCGCAGCTGTCAAAGGAAAGGTAACCCCTGAACAAATTCACTGGGTGGAGGTTCCGGACCAGCCGGTGCTCGAGGACGTCGGTACAAGCACTTCTGACAAATCAATGGAAGATCTTGTGACCGTACCTCTGAGCATCGATGATCCGGAACGCTTCTTTCTTATCGGTTCATCATTGACCGACGAAGAACGGGCTGAAATGGTGGAGTTGTTAAAAAAGAATCTGGAGGTGTTCGACTGGACACCGTACGAAATGCCGGGGGTCGATCCTGGTTTTATTACCCATCACCTAAATGTACGGCTAGATCATAAGCCAGTTATACAGAAGCCTAGACGATCGGCGGCGATTCATACCGACGCCGTGATTGAAGAGGTTGACCGACTGAAAGAAGAAGAAGCCATCAGGGAGGTCTATTACCCTACCTGGTTGGCGAACACGGTAGTCGTCAAGAAGAAAAATGGCAAGTGGAGGGTGTGCGTAAACTATACGAACCTCAATTATGCTTGACCAAAAGACAGTTTTCCCTTTGGGAAAATAATTTATGAGTTGTCTTTTTATCGGATCACTTATTATTTCCTTGAGATTTTCAAATAAAGAAAATCAAAACATTAAAATAAGCAAAAACTATGCCCATTCAAAAAAAAAATAATCAAAGTTTTAAATTCATTTAATTTTAATTCCTGTAAATATTCTATTTTATATTTTATTATCTCTTGGCCAAATTTTTTTTGAATTTAGTTAATAAAATGTTGATTTGAAAAATGAAATCCGAAAGGGCGATCTAGGGAGCCTAACACATTCCCTACTCATAATAGTAAATTTCTGAACCCAAACTCTAGCATATGCAGACCAAACATTTTCTAAAACTGGTGACTTGGCACACTATAACTATATGCCGAGTGGCAACTCAAAAATAGATTAATTATGGAATGCTTTTGTTTCAGAAATTTGATAACCATTTTTAGTCAGATCTTTTCAAATAAAATTAAAAATAATAAATTGTAGATGTCCTTTTTGTTTTTAAACAACCCGTTGCATTTAAGCCAAGAGAAAATAAAGAACGATCCCCTCTCGTGCGAGCGAGGGCAGATCGGAAAATTTTCGGAGTGCGACAAAAACTCTGAATGCAATCTCAAAGTAGACAAAATAAGTACCAGAAGACCCCAACAAAGTCTATCAAGATGATACCATAAGAACTAATGCAAATCTTTCCAAAATATAACATAATCTCGCTTCTACCCACTAACAACTATAAATAAGAAATACATAAAAGATCTCAATGATGGAGGAAAACTCATACACTTCTAGACCAATGAGCACCCGATCTGGCTTGTAGTAAACCCGCTAAGCATCCAAATCTGGATATAAATTGGAAAAGAAAAACAACAAAGAATATCCAGGAATATATTAGATACCAAATAACGTATATGCAAAATAATAATGTGTCATGAAAGCATGAAGGCCGCTAATGTGTCATGCGTCTCGTACCTAATGTACCACTTCCCTTATTTTATCTCAAGGTTAATTTCCTATAAATTAATGTTTCGTATCAATTTTATTAACTGATGTCTAGTTTCAAAGGACCTAATAACAAGTCCATAACAACCCACACTTGGTCTCATAGCTTAATATTAAGCATGTCGGGGTATACCACACATTTGGCCTCACAGCTTATTAGTAAGCATGTTGGGGTACATATTTATATTCCACAAAGTTTCACCATCCATAATATGGTTTTCACACCCTATTTTTGTGTCACGTTTCACCTTCCAGTTCTCATGTTTACATATGCCCGTTCCCTAGCACTTTTATCAAATACTATGCAAGGAAACCACATAAACAAGTAGCATGCTTTCATATATAACACAAGTAAGCATGCTTTCCCACATAAGTTCCATAAAGAAAACACATAGATGAAACAACCATATATAGCCACATAAACACAGAAGGAAAAAATATGTACTAAAACTATTTCTAACATACTCACCGAGTGCGTGCAATCCACAAGAGTATCTACTTATGTGTTGTCGAAGGACCCGACTCCTCACTTGTTCCAACTTTACTAAGTTAGAAAGATATACTTCTTATATTATGAAATAATTGGCTAAGGATTATTTGCAATTGATTCTTACTCGATACGACTTCTAAAAGACCTTATAACCTTAGCATATAATCCCCTGAACAAGTCTCAAATAAATCCTGAAACCATAGCTAAACTCCCAAAGTTTTGCTAGAGAAAGGCCTGGGGGACCGGTCTCCATAGGTACGGGAGACCGGTACCTCCTACCCAAAAACCCCACTGACCAAAGAGGGACTGGTACCCAACAGTATGGGAGACTATTACCCAAGGAACAGAAAACCTTACTGGTGATAGGGGCTGGTCCCCGACGGTGTGGGAGACCGGTACCTCCTGGAAAGATTCTAAATCTGGGTGATTTTTTAAGAACCAAAACTCTCCCAAATCCTTCGAATCATGATTTGATGTCTATAAATTGACAAACCTCACATACCAATGACAACCCTCAACATAGATGATCATCATACTCACATATGGGGTCTTATAAACATCACATAACAATCAACCAAGAGTAGGAAAAATTATCTTAATGATGATCTCTTACAAGAGTTTTGGTTTCTCCTAGGATTTCCCAAGCTAAATCTCAAGAAATCTCTCAAGCTTGCCTCTCTCTCACTCACTTTCTCTAGCTTCCAAGATAATACAAATGACAAATGAGAGATTAACCTAGGGTTACCCTCCTCAAAAATTAGATATTATGTTAAAAAGACCAAATTGCCCTTTTTCAAAACACTTATTTGCGTAACTGGCCCTCCTATTTATATAATACCCATGTATATTAGTTGTACCCTTTAAATCACCCTTAAACATGAAGTTATACTACTAAAATTTCCCTTATCAAATTAATTCCATTATTCTTCAAATAACCAAATTAAATATAAAATGAGACGGGTGTGACAACTTACTCTCCCTTAGAAAAATTTCGTTCTCGAAATTGAAAGAAATACTTGAAATGAAGAGATGTGGATACTTTCACTTCATCACATCCTCGCCCTCCCAGGTGGTCTCCTTGATGCCATGATTCTTGCAAATCACCTTTAACCACGGAATGATCTTGGAGCGCAAAACTTACTCATTTCTGTCTACATTCTTCAAGTGTTCTTCCGAATAAGATAGATCTTCACGAATTTCCAATGCTTCCGCTTTTAATACATGAGAAGGATCTTCAATATACTTGCAAAGCGTGGATACATAAAAAACATCATACAATATGGACAACTTCATTGGCAACGTTAAGCGGTAACTCCCACTCTTTTCACAATTTCATGCCGCCTGACATACCTTGGAGCTAACTTTCCCTTTTCTTTAAAAGAATAACACCCTTCCATGGAGAAATGTGAAGGAATACCCGATCTCCAACCACAAATTCCAACTCACGTGTTTGGTTATTGGCATAACTCTTCTGCTGACTTTGAGTAATTTTCAACCTCTCTCGAATTAATTTTACACCTTCAGATGACTACTGAATCAACTCCGGACAGAACAACTATCATTATCCTACCTCACTCAAAAAATTGGAGTACAGCAATACCTCCCAAACAAAGCTTCATAAGGCATCATACCAATGCTACTTTGATAACTATTGTTGTATGTAAATTCCACCAAAGGTAGATATTCATCCCAAGTACCCTGAAAATCAAGGACACAACCGTGCAACATATCTTCCAAGATCTGAATAGTCCTCTCTGACTGACCATCCGTCTAAGGGTAAAAAGTTGCACTAAACTTCAAAGAAGTCCCCAACGCATGTTGCAAACTATGCCAAAATCTCGATGTGAACTTGGGATCATTATCACTGATGATAAACATTGGAGTCCCATGAAGTCTAATAATCTATCCAGTATATAACTTGACATACCTCTCTGTGGAATACGTTACCCTTACCGACAAAAAGTGATCTGACTTAGTCAAACAATCAACCACCACCCAAATAGAGTCAAAGCCTCCACTATACTGAGGTAACCTAACAACGAAATCCTTGGTCACATGCTCCCACTTCTATTCGAGTATAGGTAGATTTTGAAGCAACCCCACCGGTCATTGGTGTTCTACCTTAACCCGTTGGCAAGTCAAACACTTAGCCAAAAATTGCGCAATATATCGTTTCATTCCCTTCCACCAAAAGTTCTCACAAAGTTTCCTATACAGCTTCTTGCCACCCGGATGCATGGCATATGCCGAGCTATATGCCTCTTCCAAAATTCTACATCTCTAATCAAGATCGCACGGAACACACATTCTAAAACCAAAAAAGTAGCATACCATCCCCTTTAATTTTAAAATCAGTCGTCATCATCGTTTACTTGTTGCTTCTTTTTCCTCAAACACAAATCTAACTCTTTCCCCTCTCGAATATGATCCACAAACATCGAATGCACAGAAAATTGAGCCAGCAAAACATCTCATACCCCAAATTTCAACTCAGTGTTCAACTTTTTCACATTACAGAAATTCTCAATCCTGGCACATCGAATACAAGACAAACTCCCGGTTGACTTCCGACTCAAGTCATCGGCCACAACATTGGCCTTCCCCCAATGATAGTGAATAGAACAATCATAATCCTTAATGAGTTGCATCCACCTTTGTTGCCTCAAATTCAACTCCTTTTGGGTAAACAAATATTTGAGACTTTGGTGATCTGTATAAATTTCACATGTAACCTCATACAAATAATGATGTCACTACTTATGTACAAACACTACAGCTGCTAAATTCAAATCATGGGTAGGGTAATTCAACTCATTCTTTTTCAACTGACGTAAAGCATAAGCAATCACTTTTACCCTCTGCATCAACACATAACCCAAACCTCCCAAAGATGCATCATTGTAAATAACCATATCGTTGGTGCCCTCCAGTACTGACAAAACCAGTGTTGACACCAATTTTTCTTTCAAAACTCGAAAACTAGTTCCACACTCCTCAGACCATACAAACTTAACATTCTTTCTTATTAATTTTCTCATCGACAAGGCAATATAAGAGAAATCCTTAATGAAACGATGATAATATCCATCTAAACCCCGGAAACTCTGGATTTCGAACACATTGGTTGGTCTCTCACAACTCACCACTTCCTCTATCTTTTTAGGATCAACCTGAATACCGTCACTGAAATAACATGACCCCAAAACACCACACTCTTCAACAAAAATTTGCATTTATTGAATTTCTCAAACAACTACGTTTCCATCAAGATCTGAAGCACAATCCTCAAATGACATTCATGTTCCTCCTCACTCCGAGAATACACCAAAATGTCATCTATAAATACCACCACAAAAGTGTCTAAGTAGGGTTGGAAACTCGATTCATTAGATCCATGAACACTACTGGAGCATTGGAAAGCCCAAATGGCATATCCAAAAAATCAAAGTGACCATATCGAGTACAAAATGCTGGCCTAGGCATATCGCTATCCTTAATTTTTAATTGATGGTACCCCGACCTCAAATTAATTTTCAAAAATATGGTTTCCCCTTATAATTGATCAAACAGGTCATCAATCCTGGGCAAAGGGTACTTATTTTTTACTGTCACCTTATTCAAATGACGATAGTCTATACACATTCTCATAGACATGTCCTTCTTTTTAACAAACAACACAGGTGCACCCCAAGGAGACATACTAGGTTGGATAAACCCTTTGTCTAAATATTCTTTCAACTGAACCTTTAATTCATACAACTCTGCAAGAGCTATCCTACATGGTGCAATTGAAATAGGACTCGTCCATGTCACTAATTCAATAGTAAACTCAATTTCTCTATCTGGCACAACCCCAGGTAACTCTTTAGAAAAGGCATCCTCTAAGTCACTAACCACTAAAAAATCTTTAACACCTAATTTAGTTTTTTGAGTATCTATGACATAAGCCAAATACCCATGACAACCCTTGCTCAACAAGTCCCGATCATGAACACTGGATATAAGACAGGATTTATCCACAACTTTCTTGCTACAAATTATCAATTCTTTCTCACCAAGAATTTTAAACAATGCTTCTTTACTAAGACAATCAATGATAGTATGATGTGATGCTAAGAAATCCATCCCCAGATTGACATCAAAATCAAACATCGTCAAAGGCACCAAGTCTACTAAAAGAGAATTCCCACTGACTATAAACTCACACCCCAGATAACATGTGCCAACAATAACAATTTTTTCCATTGGTATAGAGATAGCCAAGGCACAATGTAAAATAAAAGATGGTTTGTCTAACATACGACTAAACATGATAGACACAAAAGAGTGAGTAATACTGGAATCAAGCAATACACGAGCATTGTCATGCCTCATCCCAAATAACTGTAAATCCAATTATCTAAGGATGACATGTAGCGATAACATACCCTAATCACTACTAATCAACACAAAACCACCAAAATCTCTGATACAATATACAATGATCTGCTACCGCCCTGCACAATATTGTCCGCTTTGGCTGCCATGTCCCAGTGGACTTCCCAGGAGGTCACACATCCATGGACTAATCTAGGACGAGCATGCTTAACTATAAAGTTCTAATGGGCTTTGATGCCTACACGGCTTTAAAAGGCCTTGTAACTTCAATTCCTACACTTAGACCCCCAAACTTATTTAAAAACTTTTAATTAGACTATTATTTAACTCTTTAAGCTTTTAATAATCTTAAAGAATACCCAGAAATTCCTCAAAATTCCATAAAATCATCAAATACTTTTTTAAAGCTTTTATAAATTTTTTAATTATTTAACCTTATTAGATAATACTTTTAATCACACTTAATCCTTGATTATTAACCATTAATGAGCCTATAATGCAATACGGGTCTCATATCTAGAGATTGAATCGCCACTCTCTTGATGCAAGTGACAAGATTAGACCCTCGTAAAATTGATCATTCAAACTCATAAGGGACCTAAGTGTGGCTACTCAATGTGACACATAATGATATCTACTTGCCAAGGTGTGCACCATCAACAAAATGCAGGAGAAATCTACAAAAAAAAATAAAAAAAAATCACCAAAAAGGCAAAAGAAAAACTATACGAATATATACATTCAATTCCCTCCCCCAACTTAAAGTGAGCAATGTCCTTATGCATTAAGTGTACAAAATAGGGACAAGAGAAAAGAAATGGTACCTCCGGGGTGGAATGTCGACCACCCAATGCCTCGACCAAGTATGAGAACTTTCTTCCATTCTCGTTGTTCGTCATTGGTCAAGCTTCCAAGGCTCACTCCTTCAGTCCCATTTTGGTGCCATAGCTAGTCATACAAGGCCATCGTTGGGGCTTTATTGGGATTACAACTGTGACACGTAATCGCACCCATGTTTAGGGCTCCTGAATGCCTCACTCACCCCAACTTAGACCCAAATCACCAAGGCTAGTGTGGTAGCATGTTTACCATGCAAAAGTCTTATAAGCCAACTACCTACTAAACAAGAAATGACTATGCACCAACAAAGAAATGGTGCCAAGTACTTACGCAACTCCCACAATCATACTTTTATCCCCACTTCCTCGCTTGGCCATGTGTTAGAGAAGAAATCTCCTAAAATTTCGGGGTAGGTTTCTACTCGACAGGTGATGCCTCTCACTTTTTAGAGAGACACCCCAATCGGCTTTCACTTTCATCCCTACTCTGCCAAGGTAATCCCAGATAATACATAGTCAAGTCTAGTCCATGGGTGGCTATACCGGACCATCCATATCCGTTCGAGCACGAAAAATACTGGGGGTATCTCAAACGCCATGGATTTAACGTCTCCTAGACACATACAAGCTCAAATATTTAAGCGCTATTGTCGTCCCGGTATATGGGATCGACTAATTCCTCCTCCACTAATACCTCATCAAAATTTTCAAGAAAAGGTTTTAGGCATTGAACATTCACTTTAAATGAGTTTCCATTTGCTGGGTTGGTGACCTCAATGGCGCCGTGAGGAGAAACCTTTGACACCACATAGGGTCAACCCAATGCGACCGAAACTTGCCCGAAAAGAGGTGAAGTCTAGAATTGTACAATAAGACTTTTTGTTCGACCTCAAAACTCTTCCGGAGTATATTTTTGCCATGGGCCTCCTTAACCTTAGCTTTGTAAGCAACCATGCTATCATAAGCATCCCTCCGCATCTCCTCAAGTTCGTTGAGTTGGAGCTTATGGTGGGCGCCAACATTGTGCAAATGGTAGTTCAAGTGTTTAATAGCCCAATATGCCTTGTGTTCAAGTTCTACCGGGAGGTGACAAGCTTTGTCATACACCAACTAGTACGGTGACATTCCAAGCACGATTTTGAAAGCGGTACGGTAAGCCCAAAAATAATCGATCAATCATAGTGACCAACCTTTCCTATTTTGATTCATTTTTTTTCCTATGATGTGCTTTATTTCCCTATTGGCAAGTTCCGGTTGCCCATTTGTTTGGGGATAATAGGTCGTCGACACCTTGTGAGTAATGCCATTTTTTTAATCAAAGATTCGAATGGCCTATTATAAAAGTGTGTGCCTTGATCGTTAATTATTGCCCTTGGCATCCCAAACCTTGCAAAAATATTTTCTCTCAAAAAGTTGATCACCACCTTGTTGTCATTGGTTTTTTTGTGGATGGCCTCAACCAATTGGACACGAAGTCCACGGCTAATAGAACGTAGAGGTAACCGAATGAGTTAGGGAATGGCCCCATAAAATCAATGCCCCAACAATCAAAGACCTCAACCACTATTATATTGGTGAGTGGCATCATATTCCGTTGGGTGACACTCCCCAATTGTTGTCACCTCTTGGAAGTCTTACAAAACTCGTGGGTATCCCTAAAGAGGGAGGGCCAATAGAAATTGCATTGGAGGACTTTTGCGGAGGTCTTCTTGGAAGAAAAGTGACTCCCACAAGCCTCGGTGTGGCAAAACCATTAAATATCTTTTTGGTCTTGGTCGGGCACACACCTCCAGATGATTTGGTCCAGACAATATTTGAACAAGCAAGGATCATCAAAGATGAATCTCTTCACCTCACTTAGGAAATGCCTTTTATCGTTGAGGGACCATTGAGATGAAAGTTGGCTCGTAGCTAGGTAGTTTATGATGTCCGCAAACCACGAGTAACTCATCACTTGGAATAATTGTTCGTCTGGAAATGAGTCAATGATAGGCATGTGTGAGGAATGGTCCTCAAACTCCAATCGGGATAAGTGGTCAGCCACAACATTCTCCACACCCTTCTTATCCTTGATAATCAAATCAAACTCTTTAAGGAGTAGGATCCACCTAATAAGTCACATCTTTGCATCTTGTTCTGTTAGCAAATATTTTAAGGCGGCGTGGTCGGTGAAGACTACAATAAGGGATCCTAGAAGGTATGATCGGAACTCGTCGAGAGCAAAAACTATGGCAAGAAATTCCTTCTCCATAGTGGAGTAGTTCATTTGCGCCTCATTGCTTGTCGCAAACAACGTTTATTCCCAAGTGTGAGAACTAGGTTGTCGCAAATAGCATACTAAACTGGTAAGACCGGGTCGAATCCACATGGACTATAGGATTATGTGAAACTTTTATTAAATATTGAAGTCAAATTCATAGAAGTTTGAAATCAATTTTTTGATATTAAAATGATTATTTGAAGAATACTAAGAAACAAAAGATTAATACTAATAATTGATTTAAATTACATGCAAACAGTTTGAAATTAAAAACGAAATAAATTGAATTAATACTTTAAAAGAAGGGGAAATCAACCGTTAGACTCATACCGGAATCTACTCCATATTCTATCTCTATTTATTACTCAAGAAATGCCTCACTAACATCGAGAGTTATTCCTGGAAGATATCATCGTTAAAACAATTAGTCAAATGCAAGTTGCGTCTCACTAACATCGAGAATCAC